>JAJLRR010000207.1:429-83600 GCA_030567175.1 Williopsis lachancei
AATTAGTATATTATAGACCAATCACAGAATTGTGACCGAGCCTTTAAGTATGCTCTGCTAAGTTATCACAATTGCCTCAGCTGACCTCACAATCAATGCTACCATTCCTGATCACAGTACTATTATCAGCTGAGTATTTTCTATGAGATTGCCTTCTCCCCCAGTCCTTCCCCCACTGCTGCAAATTTTTGTTTTTCAAGTGCCGCCGCCCATAGTTAAGCACCTCGCTACGCCTTTCCCTAGTTAAAAAGCTCATAGTTAATAGCAGTGTACCGTAATTGATTTTTGGATTCATTTTTTCGCCATTTGTTCGCGAATTTCTGAAAAACGGTTTGTGCACCGAATCCAATTTCGCAAAATGAATCCAAAAATTTGTGAAACTGGATTCACTGAATCCAAAAAGCCAGAAATTGGATTCATTTTCCAAAAATGAAGCCAAATTTACATTGGCGCTAGGATAGCTCCAAGATAAACAAGATTTCGAAAAATCTGGCTCGATAGAACTATCCCTACGTCAATAAGGCATACTACCGTGCTTTTTTTGGCTTCATTCAATATCCGAATGGTAAAATATTTATGTTTAAAGAAAGCAAAGTCGGGTTGAGATCTTAGCTCACCTGTCAAATAAAAATGATTTTCGCAAATCATTACATAATCAATGGTGAACCCATACTTAAGCTAAAGTCACAGTTCGCGAAACTAAGGTTAATTCTCTCACCCATAGCTGGAAGCCAGTTTTTAGATTACGGTACACGATCATTTCCTTTAGTGTGCTTACCAGAACTTGGAGCGCCAATTTTGAATCCAAAAAAAACATTACGGTACACTTCTATTAAGTAGATAACTTGGGTTTGGATATAGAAATTTGTTAAAATTTCTACGACTTTGTGCACGACGTAGGTTATGTGCACTCATGTCCGCGTTACTATGAATGTAGTTCTTGCCCGTTAGGGCAAGTTTCATGATCCGGTCGTGGGATTTGGCGTTTTTTACCGCAGCGTAGCGAAGGTGCAAAAAACATAAGCTCTTGTTTATAATATATATAATTCATCAGCTCCCACAAAATTTATAATTTCCGGCGACTAGCTTAAGTTTTCAACTTCTGATCTTGGATAGATTTTTAGTGCACGATAAGATCAAAGCACTTGCTCATGTTATTGGACTTAACGATGGCGATCATTTGGCGTTTTATCTAAAGAAGGTCCAGACTTTTGTGATACTGTCTTTTAGTATATTTGTACCAATCTTTTGCATTTGTGTCGACTTATTAATGTGGTTGAACGGCTGGTTCAACACTATCAACGCTTGATCAACATGGAGCGGCTAACATTATACTTGAAACTATCACATCAATTCAAGCTCTGGTAACTGATCGATGACGATGTTTGTCGTTGTTGATGATGTATACCAATATATCAGAAATGGTGAAGATAGATATAGTATTGATGCTGAGTTTCAGTTCGATGATTCAAACGATATTTACAAGAAGTCAGTATTCTGACAAGATATTGATCTGTGATGATGAGTATATCACTGATGGCGTTGTACAGAGCTCATGATCACTATATTGTTATACTCAAGTATTGATCATATTGATCTAGTACATTGTCATGCTACTAGTGATTGCCACTATCAACAGATATTTGACTTAAATGAAAGTTTATAAATCAATGACAGTGTCATCCATGATTCAAAAACCTGTAGACTACTTACTATATTAGACTGTATTATACTATATACTTAGGTCTCATACTAGAGAACCATCCCCCATGATGGGATAAATATTGCTGATCATTAGCCGCCCATGGCACGATTAAAACGATCAACAATCAACTACAGTCGTATTTGACACATAAAATTGTACTTATGTGTGTTGATGCAAGGTGGGCCAGGATATCCGGTTAAATTGAGAATGAACTGAGTCGGAATAGCGATACATTTTATCGACGAATCAGATTCTCTCATAAACCAGTTTGTGGCTTTTGTATCAAAGATTACGCTAAACAGCGACAGCGCGGTATATAAAATTTCTGGCGGGTTATTTTAAATTTCTGATATATCGGGCGGCATTTATCCGAATCTAGTAGTCAGAGTCATGTGACTGGCTATAAGAACGTTATTTGATTGTAAATATAAGGCACTTTCTAGAAGTCTGTGTTATATAACATTGTAACAACCGTTCGTACCGGAGAACACCAGCTGTAATCTTTTTTTACCAACGGCGCATCATTTACACTGCTATGTGACATATAACTACAATTATAGCCATAACCTCTAGTTAAAAATAAAAGCTAACGCAGTAAAATTACCAATGGCGGTGAAGGAACAGTTTTAGGACAAGCACGCCAAGAGATTTAGGAATTACGTTTTTGTTTAGTGTCACAGCCTCACATTAAAATTATGTCAAATGAATCAGAGATGCAGTTGTAATATCACTTGACACTAGTTATAATACGTATACTAACGACCTTTGAATTACCAGTAAGAATCGGAAATAGACATCAACAGCAGTTGTGCTATTCCGCATTTGTTGATCTTATATTGCGCTGTATATCAAGTAAGTAGCAGTTGTGTGTAATCGAAGGGCATTAGAAAAGTACATTTTTTACCTTGTTAGCGCTGTAGCATTGTTCATATTATGCAGATGCAATACTAGAGTTATAATTCCAGCCCAAATTGAACCAGAAACCCGCTAGCTCACTGTTGTATGGCACATCAAGACAGTACAACAAACAGATGGCCGGCGCAAAATTATATACATCATCAACCCACAAGTGTAGTACAATATCTATCTCCATGGATTGCAATTGCAATAAGATCTGATTGTCGATAGCTTACTAGCTGAGCTATAAGTGTTACGACGTTTTACTTATAACAATTGATATAATAGATATCCTTTTGAGATAAGCAATGATAATAACCCAGTATTTCTGTTAGCTGAGCTGCACAATAATGACTTTAACTAAGCAGATGACATTAACAATGTACATGAACTGACAATGATCAACGGACGTCAATATCGAGTAGGTAGAAGATCCCAACCATCTCCAATAACAAGCATTAATGTCAAACAACATCACCTCAAATGTCAGAGTGCAGAAGCTGTACTGTTCATATCTTGGCGCTTATTATTGATGTAATTGTGCTGTAATATAGTTAATAGCTCAACGGTAAATAAATATAAAGTCGTACCAGCATGGCCATCAATAGTCAATAGATAAGAACTGATTTATAATTCCCCAGCTTTATGATCGACAATCAGCGCCTTCCTACTTCTCGAAAAGCAAATAATCTACTGAGCATTTGCAGCTTGAGCCTCACGACGTATTATAATAAATATTAACTATAGCTGCTATTAACTGAAAATAATTATAATGCGCCCACCAATTATAATTTATCATAGCGGTATTTTATCTCTTATAATGGTCAATATCGGTATGTTCAATGAAGATAACAAAAGCTCATATCATATGGCTGAACAAGTGAAGCCTAATATATTAATATGTTGTATACTTTAGTATAAAACCACAGATATATCCCACATGACATTGATCAATATTTAGTTAACCGTTATCATCATCGATTGATCCATCCATCCATACTAGTCCTGCTTTAACATGGACAAAGTAAAATCAAATTCAACATCAACGGGTGTGGATACACACCCAATCCATTCTTTAAGATCAGTGACTTCAAGACATGCAGGTATGGTTAACTATATCAATGCAAAAGAAGTTCATAATGAATCAGAACTATTAGCACAGATCGGTTATAAAGAAGAATTAAACCGTAATATGTCCGGTTTACAAGTCTTTGGTATAGCGTTCTCCATTATGGGATTATTACCTTCTATTGCATCCACAATGATTGGTGGATTAACAGGTGGACCTGCAACTTTACTCTGGGGTTGGTTCCTTGGTGGATTCTTCATCGTTGCTATTGGTTATTGTATGTCTGAATTAGCATCTGCAATTCCAACTTCTGGTGGGTTGTATTATTGGACTCATCATTATGCTCCACCAAAGTATAAAGTTATGATGTCATTCGTCATTGGAGTTTCAAATTCATTGGCCCTTAGTGGTGGGTTATGTTCTATAACTTATGGATTTGCTGTACAAGTACTTAGTGCCGTATACGTTTCCAAAGATGGAGACTTTAACATTTCAGATGGTAAAATATACGGTGTGTTTGCAGCTGGTGTTGTTGTTCAACTGATCATTGCATGTTTAGCTTCTGGGTTTGTTGCCAAGTTACAATCAACTTCAATCATTTCAAATATCATTTTAATCGTTATATTCTTCATTGCATTACCTATTGGAACAGCACAAAATAGAGAATTTAACGATGGTTCATTCATCTTTGGACATTTTGAAAACTTGAGTGATTGGCCAGATGGATGGTGTTTCTTTCAAATGGGTATCATGCCAGTTGTTTGGACAATTGGTGCATTTGATTCATGTGTCCATATGTCTGAAGAATGTCAAAATCCTTCAAGATCAGTTCCAAGAGGTATCCTTGGTTCAATCGTTGTCTGTTGGGTTCTTGGTTGGTTCATCATCATTGTCATTTGTGCCTGTATGAATCCAAACGTTGCAGAGTTAATCTCTACACCAACAGGACAACCATTGACACAGATCTTTTACGATTCCCTTGGAAAGAAATGGGCCATTGCATTTATCTCATTAACCGCCTTTTGTCAATTCTTGATGGGATGTAGTATCATGACTGCTGTTTCAAGACAAGTTTGGGCATTTGCAAGAGATGATGGATTCCCATTTTCCAAAATTGTTAAAGTTGTCAATAAGAAACTCTCTGTTCCATTGAGAGCAGTTGTGGCAAGTGCAATCATCAGTTTACTTATAGGTCTATTGATCCTCATTGGTGAAGTTGCATCATCTGCATTGTTCTCTATTGCTGTTATTGGTAACTATGTTGCATGGATGACTCCACAAATCCTTAGAATGACCTCTGGAAGAGACGTATTTCAACCTGGTGAATTTTACTTTGGTGATACAGTTTCATGGATAATGAACATAGTCTCTATATCCTTTATGAGTTTTATCATAATATTGGCAATGTTCCCTAATTCAAAACATGGTGTTAAGAAAGATACGATGAATTGGGCAGTTGTTATTAACTGTGGTATTTGGATCTTAGGAGTGGTATATTACTATGCTTATAAGAGAAAGTCTTATACTGGTCCAAAGTCAAACTTGAACGATGATGAGATAGATGCTGTCAATGCTGGTGAGTTCAACATTGATAAGATTGTGTTGGATGAGAAGAATGATTCCAATGTTTAATTGATAATAATATAGTGTATTTGTTTGAATGGTTATGATATAACGCTAGGCCGTATGTATTAGCTCAGCGGTAGTGTTGACGTCATGTTGATACGGATAAAGCTGCACCATGTAACTAGACTTGATTAGCAGTGTGATATACTTGACGAGATCTTAGATCAACTCTTCATTTGACCGCGCGGGGATTTGAATCATTTATATCATCAATCATCAATAGAGATATATATTTATCTCGATAATGAACTGTATATTGACACAATGCAATGTTGATATATCGATTGATCTACAAGTTACACTATATTTCAGTTTATGCTGCAGCTCCGGTGATCTATAGCGCATTCATCTCATACAGAAGTTCCAAGCTTGTTATTATCAGCCCGCGGCTTCAAATAGCATTATAAGTTAGCTATTGAGTGTCCACCATAGGTTCATAACCATTCCTAATTTGTGACACTCAAGCCGATTTTCAAGAAGGCGGGAAGATCAATGCTCTCTTGACCGTTGTAGAATATATCAAACTAGTATCAACAGTTTATGAAGATGTTACTAGTGAAGCTTAGAATAGAATAGCTATTAGCCTGTTGTTATTGTAATTTGTAACGTGGAATCGTGTATACTGATATACTAGGTAAGCTGTACTGTTATATATCATAGATTTAGTCTATAGGTTTAGATTCTGATTTAGTCCGCTTCTCAACATGAAATATGATGGATGTCAGCTAGGTGCTGTGATCGATGTACTTATATATTGTTATACAAGCTACATTATAAGCTAGCTAGTATAATTACATCATGACTGCGCCAGTGATCATCATGAGAACCGTTAATTTGACACCTTTATTGAAAGTCCGAAATAAATGATACTAACTGACAGGAATATCGACGTACATCTATACTAACTTCTCATGTGTATACAAGCACCAGCTACATATCATCATACAGCTACTGATCATTACTCATGGCGGTATAACGTCTTTTTGGGCAAGATCACGCCAATGAGGTCCAAATGATTAACAATTTTATGATCAATGGTCAAGACATTTCATTGATCAAGGTACAAAAAATATGTGATTATGTGCCATCATCTTGCTGCCTTGACTAGTTCAATATTATCTACGTCAGCTCTTAATATAAGTACCGGCAGCAGCTAGTGTAAATAATAATAGTGGTTCTCGATGGCAACGGAATAATGTTCATTCCTTGCATCTAGTGCCTCAGCTATACAGATAATTATAGCTCATCGTATATTGTAACCCTAATCAGCTAGTACGAACGTCTAATTATACAGCTAGGCTTCAGCTAGGGATCATCTTAAAGATGTAGCTCTCTAACTCAAAGAGTATTAACACGTTAATATGATATGACATATGTGATTCAAGAATCGATCGTCATACATATAACATCAACTTCATGCAATAGCAGTACTGCTAATTCATATCATGATCAACGGCAGCAGCAGCAGCAGTACGTATAGTTTAAAGTTATGAGATGAGCACCGACTTAGAGTTGCCTAATCGGGTAATCCTCCTCACATAAGCGAGCCAGTTAAAACGAAAAAAAAAATCCCAATAATTCGAAGCTGCAGCGCCTGGCGATCGAATTTCACGATATTTTTAATATTCGGGAACGTTCCTGGTCAGTCATCATCGACCTACGGCAGCAAGCAGAATGACAGAGATTCTTGGTACTGTGACGTTGTTTCCTTTTTTTTTTTTTTTAATTCGTGCCTATCCCAGCTGGATAGGTGGCAACGCTAACAACAAATGTACGAGATCCGCCGCAGGACATCAAACTGTAAAGAGGCTGAAGCTGATAGCGTCGGGTTACATTGACAGGTTACTCCCGATTCTCCACAGTCTGCTAGTTGAAATTTTGATCATCATCTCCACCTCGAGCTGTGATGATGTTGATTTAGATTAAGACGGAATTCTTTATCAGCCGTCTCAGCCCTTCTTCTGGGAGAATTTTTATTTGTGGTAGACGTCCAGTAAATAATTCCCCGTTTATCGACGTCAGGGCCTGGAATAAAAAAAAAAAAGACACAAAATTTAAAAATCCAAAAAAAAAGCACAGGACAATCTTGATAACAGCCATATTAATCCGCTTCATAGTGAGCACGCCCCCGAACACTCATGCTGGTGTTATATTATCGACGCGGTACATAAATATATAATCACTATCTGCGATACCGCATGGCTATAGGCGTTCTAATCAGTACTATACTCTACCGCAATTTACAACGTTTAATTAATGTATCGCATATTATTTACGTCTGTACTCATCACTGCTATTTGAATTACATCAACCAAAGTATAAATATGCATCGATATCCCGATGATCTAGCAACAACACCAACAACACTCTACTATTGTTACCATCACTGGTTGACAAACAGCTGAACAACATCATAACTTGTCATCATGGATACTGTAAAGTCCCAATCAACGGGTGTAGAAACACATCCCATACATTCTATAAGGTCAATCACTTCAAAACATGCTGGTACCGTGAATTATATCAATCCAAAAGAGGCTCATGATGCTTCCGATCTATTGGCTCAGATCGGTTATAAGGAAGAGTTGAAGCGTAATATGACACCAATGCAGGTCTTTGGTATCGCTTTCTCCATTATGGGATTATTACCTTCTATTGCATCCACCATGCTTACTGGTTTAACTGGTGGTCCAGTCACTTTGCTTTGGGGTTGGTTCTTTGGTGGTTTCTTTATCGTTACCATTGGTTATTGTATGGCTGAATTGGCTTCTTCTATTCCAACTTCTGGTGGATTGTACTATTGGACTCATCATTATGCCCCACCAAAATATAAAGTTGTCTTGTCATATGTCATTGGTGTTACAAACTCTTTAGCCCTTAGTGGTGGTCTTTGTTCCATCACTGATGGATTTGCAGCTCAAGTGCTCAGTGCAGTTTATGTTTCCAAAGATGGTGATTTTGACATAACAGATGAAAAGACATATGGTGTCTTTGCAGGTGGTATCATCTTGATGTGTGTTGTTGCATGTTTAGCTTCTGGATTTGTTGCCAAATTGCAAACAACTTCCATCATTGCCAACAACCTTTTGATTGTTATCTTCTTCATTGCATTACCAATCGGAACTTCAAAGAACAAAGAATTCAACGATTCTTCATTCATCTTTGGTAAATTTGAAAACTTGAGTGATTGGCCAGATGTATGGTGTTTCCTACAGATGGGTATCATGCCAGTTGTCTGGACCATTGGTGCCTTTGACGCCTGTGTTCACATGTCCGAGGAGTGTATGAACCCAACCACTTCTGTCCCAAGAGGTATTGTCGGTTCTATTACAGCTTGTTGGATCCTTGGTTGGTTGATTATCATTGTGATGAACGCCTGTATGAACCCAGACCTTGTTGAGTTGGTAAACACTCCAACAGGTCAACCATTGACCCAAATCTTTTACGATTCTCTTGGAAAGAACTGGGCCATTGCATTCATTTCATTAACTGCCTTCTGTCAATTCTTGATGGGTGCAAGTATCATGACTGCCTTTTCCAGACAAGTCTGGGCCTTTGCAAGAGATGATGGTTTCCCATTCTCCTCTTATGTCAAGGTTGTTAACAAGAAGCTTTCTGTTCCATTGAGAGCCGTCGTTGCTAGTGCCATTGTCAGTTTACTCATTGGTCTATTGATCATTGTTGGTGAAGTTGCTGCCGGTGCTCTTTTCTCTCTAAGTAACATTGGTTCATATGTCGCTTGGGTCACTCCACAAATTTTGAGAATGACCAGTGGAAGAGATATCTTCAAACCAGGTGATTTCTACTATGGTGATGCGTTCTCATATCTGATGAATTTCTTATCTATTGGATTCCAACTGTTTGTTATTGTGATGTCCATGTTCCCAGATTCAAAACATGGAGTTACGAAAGATACCATGAATTGGGCCGTTGTTATCAACTGTGGTGTTTGGATACTATCGCTTATTTGTTTCTATGCCTTTATCCATAAGAAGTATTCTGGTCCAAAGTCCAATTTGGACGATGACCAGATCATTGATGGAATCACAGATGATAACATTGATGCTGTTCTTGATCAGAAGGGAGATTTGACAGATTAAAATATTATCTTCTTTCTTCGTTTCTAAATCATGAGTTTTATCACTCTTATCAGTACTATATATAAGTCAATATTCCTATCGATTAATTTACGTTTTATTATATGACATAGTAGAGAACATAGCTATATATATATATATTGAATTAAGCTTTTACTATGAAATACTGATATTGTTGTTGATCTTTGGAACAACTTTTGGTAAAACACCCCATACAACACAATATCCCAATATGATGAGATCTATATAAAAGAGTGAAAATTTGAAATCAGTTAATCTGGCCATTGCACCCACAGTGAACGGTAAAACAGCAGAACCTGTGCCTCCAAGAGAAGTCACCAAACCAACACCACTCACCTGTGTCTGTACCGGTAATGCCTTTAGCAGAGTGACGCTTGAAGTTGGGAAAAGTGGACCGATGAACACACCAGAGATGAATACAGCAACGGTGGCCAATGGTTTATAATAAGCTCCATCGTAACTAAATGAGATGAATGCCAACACAGTGAAGAACAACAACGAAGCCAATGAATAGACCAAGTTCCCCTGATATTCATTTCTAAATCTCTTTGTCACAAAACCCAAGAGCATTCTTCCAGTTGTTAACCCTACCCAGAACCATGACACGACGTACGAAGCTTCTAATTGTTCCATCGATTTGACACCTCTGAGATATGTCAACAACCATGCTCCAACGCTTAGTTCAGCACCGACATAGAGGAAAAGATAGGCACAGAACAATAGGATCATTGGATCTTTCATCAACGTGAAGAACGAAGTGTTTGCCTGTTCTGAACTGCTCTCCTTCATCTGTCTCTGATATTTCTCCTTTGTCTCCTTGTTGAATAATAGAACAACTGCAATGAATCCAATGAAACTCAACACTGCCAATAGGGCATAATGGTATCTATAACCAAATTTAGCCAATATCCAACTTACTAGAGGTGGTGAAAACACACTACCCAGTCCATAAAATCCATGTAATAAACCCATCAATTCGTTATGATCTTTTAAAGAACTTAAAAAGACATTTGCACAACTATCCAATAATCCCATACCTAATCCATAAAAGAAATATAAACAAATCAATATCCATAATTTTGTAGTTAGACTCATTATTAAAAAAGGTATACCTAAACTTAAAGAAGCAAATGATAATACACCAAATCTACCATATGAATTATGAAATGAATCATTTGATAGAGCAGATATAGCATATCCAAAGAATTGTAATACAAATACAATACTTATCTTTGTTTGAGTTGTATGATAATGTTCAACAAGATAAGGTAATAACGTTCCAACTGTTTGATCACAAAGTCCTGCAATTGTGAAAAGGAAAAAAGCTGTTATTATTTGTAATTTTAGCCTTGTTGATTGTCTCCAATCATCTGTTTCAACATCTGGTGCATCATAGAAATTGTAGTATGATGTTGATGCTGATGTGTTATTGTCTCCAGAGTTGTCTGTTAGCGTTGTGTTGAGAGTGGATGAATTATCAGGGGATGACGTTGTGTTTGTTGATGATAGTTCATCGTTTGATAAGAGAAACGTTTGAAGCTCCACATCGTCAGCCTTTGACATGGTTATTATACAACTTATGGATTAACTGGTGATAATGGATAAGCGATAGATTCCTCTGATAACGGAGAGAGTAAAACCAGGGTCCAGCTTAATGTGTATAAAATAGCACAAATATTTATTCTAAATTCATGGACATCTGAATATTGAGTCTGAAATATTTTCAATTGCAATTGAACCGATAATTATAATTTATACTGTTAGCTTATGCAGAAGTCTGTTAACCGCTGTTGAATAAATATATAGGGAGATTTCTCATCCAGATGTCATATTAATTAGCCGCCAATTTGTACGGGTCATAATAAGCGGATCTCATCAGGCTGGTAAAAATTCTCCCTAATTTTTAATGTGGGGTGCCGCAAACAAAAAATAGCAATCTCCACAGTCACGTGACCATACATAAAGGGTTAGATCTAGAATCAACATTCTAGATCTACAATCTACTTATACTTTGTATGATATGAAATAAACCCACGTCATAAATTCATTAAACATAGCTGTTGAACCCTCAAAACTCCACTGAATGATATAGTATATATATAGTAATAGTAATAGTAAAAGCAAAAATAAACAGGTGTAGCCCCCCTTAATATGAAGAGACCATGTACTAGATCACCAAAAGAAAAACAAAGAATGGTAAGCAGAACTAACCATAAGAAGTGAAAGACAAAGAAACAAAAAGTAATAACGAGTTCAATGATATGGAGGTGGAGCATCCCAAACGTTATGTGAATTTAATCCTGGTGTAAATAGATGAGATGGAGATTTTAACGGTGAATGACAACGATTAATCTCTTTACTTATAATCTGTGCAAGTGGTCTATCAAAATAATCAACAAGTGTATCTTCATTTGTCATAGCCACAGATGAGCCTGCATTGGAGCTAGAAGAAGAAGTAGTACTAGTAGTATCAGTTTCGTCTAATGGTTTCAGATCGGGTACGGGTATCGTTGATAAATCATTGACATTATTACTCTTAGTATCAGTCTTAGTCTTGGTCTTAGTCTTACCCTTCTTATTCAGTTTGATAGTTCTTCTCTTTAATCCATGTGTAGTATTTTTCTCATTTTGATAGTTCTTATTCTGATATTTAACCAATTTATTCAACATATCATCAATCTCATAGTTATGTACATTCGATATGATTTCAATTGGTATCTTTTGACAACCGTTTAGTTTTGGATCAAATTTTGGTTCAAATTTGAAAATATTTGTACGTTCAACAACATCGTTGAACTGATCTATAGATAACCTTAAACTTTGTCTTGATGTGTTCAACGTTGAAAGTTTCAACATATTTGCATGAGAAAGTTCTGGCTCTGAAGGATTAACTTCAAAAATTGGAATCTTGTTAGTGTTATTTGTAGAAGCACTAGAATTCTTAACGTTCTTGATCAAAGATTCCATGGTGGTCCATCTCTGTGAAACTTTATGCAAGACACTAGGTAAAACGTCTCTGAAAAGATCTCTAATCTGTATTTCAATCTTCTTCTGCAAGAATTTCTCAATAACTTTAACGTTACTAAAACTTGAACTGACTCTAATATTTTCCAATGGATCGTTCTTAAAGACAAGTGTTAAACCTTTTGATTTAGAAAATACAACAACTATGATTCCACTCATTCTAATGTCGCTTAGCTTCAAGAATAATGGGATTGAAAATGGTTTTGAAGATATTGAACCAAATTTTGGTGTTGTAAACAATTCAGAATCATAAGTTGTTAACAAATTTGCCTGTATAGAAGTTGATAGTACGATCTGTGAATCACCCTCATATTTTAATTTAAATATACCTCTAAACTTATCATTCCCTAAATCTCCAATCTCCAATACTTCAAAAGATGGCGCCATAGAACCAAAACTAAGCTTTTTAACTTGAATTTCATCACTTAATATTGATGGTCTTTTACCAGAGTTTAAAGAATCTTTTAAAAGTTCCTTTGACCAGTTGATAAATGAAGGATCGTTGAACGAATCCCATTGGATATCACAGGACATCTTCGTATTTAGTGACGATTTGATGATGCTATATTAACAATGTATTCTTTGTGACGTTGTATAAAATCTAATTTTCTGGAATTTTTAACATCGTTTTTTGTTTGTTGATCAGATGACAATTTGCATTCTCAATCTAAAAACTGCCTATTACGGAGTACTGCTACTTTGGGACATTAACACCTTTTTCATAAAGTCTTTTGACTAAATTATAAATTCATGGACATCTATTGGGTGTAATTATAATTGTTATATGGCTGCTACAAAATAGTTATATCTAAATAATTCTATAGTTCACAAATCTTATTATTATAAACAGTTATAATATATATCATACATTGAAATTACTTCTCTGTATACTCCATTCTTCAATGGTAAATGTCTTTTGTTGGAAAGCGTGTATTTGAGCAATCTCTTCTTTTAAAAGTGAATTGATAAGCCTTGATCTTTTCAACTTGTTTAAACCTTTAAATTCATCCGATATGACAATGATTGCAATGGCTTGTCCACATCCTCCTGATAGATCTTCAACATAGACCTCTTGTGTAGGAAGTTTTGATTCTATAAGTTGTTTCATGGATTCTGCAGTTACCATTTTTCTGTACTGTGCGTGTGTGTGTATTTGCCAAATTAAGGGTCTGTTGATTTCTTATCACCCAGTCAATGAACAGAGTGGAAGTATAGAGTCTATGGTAGTTGTGAAAGTCTATATCAATATTCTGAAAGTCTTATGCTCTGTGATGTTTCACGATGACGGTGTTATGATTTCTCAAGGCTGATTCGTTCGTACAACATTTAGAGGTGTAAATTTATATAAGCAGCTGTAGTCCAGCCGGGCTATGAATAATTTAATTTTTCTCTTCCACCCATACACCACTCTACCGGTCATTATATTGAGCGCGCTAATTCACAGCTAACAAAAGTACAATTATTATACGTCAAGTACAGATAAATTCAGCATACATAAGAACCAACTTTGCTAGTACAGTACTACCATCCAATTGAAATAGTTCAACATCAATCACAATGTATAAAAGGGTTATTCAGGTCTTGGAGAACAAATTCCCATTGAAATACGCAGAATCATGGGATAACGTTGGTCTATTGGTAGATTCAGGTATTACTAGTACAACAACTACGTCTACCAAAGTCCTTTTAACAGTTGATCTTACTAAAAAAGTTGTTGATGAAGCAATTGAACAAAAATGTGGGATGATAATTGCATATCATCCTTTTATATTTTCAGGTATAAAGAAATTTGATACGTTGAATAATCCACAACATGAATCTTTGATAAAATTGATAAAGAATGATATAAAAGTTTATTGTCCACATACTGCAATTGATTCTGCAAGATCTGGTGTTAATGATTGGTTAGTTGGAAGTTTGAAGAACAAAACAGGTTCTAAAATTGCTAAAGATGAGATCATCGATGCCAATAGAAGTAATGCTGAATTTGGATGTGGTAGATTGGTTACGTTGGAGACTCCATTTAAAGCAATTGATTGGATTGAATCTTTTAAATCATATCTAGGTGATGATGTAAAGACTTTAATGGTTGCAGCTACAAAAGAAAATCTCCAAAATAAAGATATCAAGACAGTTGCCATCTGTGCCGGATCAGGTTCAGGTGTCTTCAAACATTTACAAGATGATGTTGATCTCTATATAACTGGTGAATTATCACATCATGAAGCATTGATGATTAAAGAGAAAGGTTCAATTGCCATTTGTGCACGTCATAGTGTAACAGAGCGTGGATTTTTGAAAGAGCTTCGCGGCAGCTTAGCAAGTGAGATAGAAGAGGTGGAATTTATCGTTTCAAAGCAAGATGTTGATCCGTTTGAATTCTACTAATAAAACCATGTTTGTTGTATAAACGTAAATGTACTGAACATGAGCTAACGCATAGTTAAGAACAGTGCAAGTAATTTTTTTTTTTTTTTTTGGGAAAGCGCGAACAAAAGTTGATCGAACGAAAGCTTTGAAAAAAATATAAAGCCTATGTTAAGTGCTCGACGATTGTATACATCTCTCATACCGCTGAGGGACAGCTAACAAAGATGTTCAACTCATCGTTTAGACTGTCAGCACTCGTCTCATCGAGGAGCCATATACACTCTGCTAATCCTCTACTCACACAAACCCGTGCTTTATCACTATTGTCCAACTTAAAGCCTTCTCATGATTCAACAAGAAATCATAAAAGGGTTGGTCGTGGTCCATCTTCAGGATATGGTAAGACTTCAGGACGTGGTCAAAAGGGTCAAAAGGCTCGTGGTACCGTGAAACCATGGTTTGAAGGTGGTCAAACTCCAATAACAAAACTTTTCCCAAAGATTGGATTTAAAAGGGTTAATGCTCCAGAATTAAACATTTTAAATTTAAATAGAATTTCAGAATTTTATCATTCTGGTAGATTATCATTAGGTGAAGATGGTATATTAACAATGAGAAAGATGAAACAGCTTGGTTTAATCACTGGTACTTTGAAAGATGGTGTCAAGATCCTTGCAGATGGTAAAGAATCAATAGATTTCCCAATTAAGATTGAGGCAACAAGAGCATCAACAGAGGCTATAAGGGCAATTGAAAAAGCTGGTGGTGAATTTACTGCAAGATATTTCACAAAGTTATCATTAAGAGCTCATCTATACCCTGAATACTTCCTTCTCAAAAGAGGTTATATACCGTTAGAGGCAAGACCTATAAAGAAAAGAGATGTTCATTTCTACAGTAGAGTGGATAAAAGAGGTTACCTTGTTAAGGAAAATCATCCATTGTTGAAGGCTATTAAAGATGCAAAGGATTCAAAACCAAAGAACTCGTCAAATGATCAATTGAATGGTTTAGAATTGAAAAACCTTGGATCGAATGTTAATGAAAGTGCTGAAGGTTATCAAAAATCTGGTATTTTCAAACTTTCAGATCTGAGCATTTAAAGAAGGACAACCAGATTGATATTGTTATATAAAGTTGACTTTTAATACTACCATTGTATATAGATGAACTGTTACTAGTGTAAAGAATCTTTTGCCAATAAAACTTTGATCTACACCCAAGAAAAGAGAATTAGCACGGTTAATTCCTGTATAAATTCACAAATTATTATTAGACGTCGACGATGCCAACCAACGCTTGTTCAAGCACACACGACTTGTACAATAACGTCGTAGTACCGGTATGAGTACTAAATATTATTATACTTGTTGCTTGTTGTTTGCTGCTCGTAGCGACGATCAATGAGGAGAACAACAATAATAATATTATCTCTAGGGACAAACAAGGGGTATATTTAACTTATAAGAGTCAATATTATAACGGCTCCACCCAACATATTGCTATCTATGTCAGACGTTCACTAGACGTACAATAAGTTCATGCGTAAATTCACCATACTCTTATGAAATCCCGAGCTCCCTGCAGATAATATGGCCCTTTTCAAGATGATCGACCCGCGTTATAGAAAATCAGGGAAGGAGACACATCAAGCAAAGCCGAAGTGTACAATTACACAACAATTGTGTTGTCAGATGTAATAATGCAGCCGATCATTATAGCCAGCGTAACCTAGAGACGGGGAAAGGAATTGGAATTTAGCTCCTTCTGCTGCTGATACTCCCGCTTCCAGCTCTTTGAAAGGGGACGACTTCGTTGTGGAATTGATATAAGAAAAACATAGAACATTGGTCGAGGAGCAGGCTGCTGCTCCACGGTTATACTGAGCGCTGATCGTATAAACAATGTGTCGTTACGTCGCGTTACCGGTAAAATAAGAATGAAGTCGTCGTGAAACTTGGAAGCAATACTTACTCAATTGACCCGTTTGTTGCTATGTTCTATTCCAATGAAACTGTTGCAGACTTAGACGCCAAAAGACGAGTGTCCTTCTGCCTGGGTGGAAGATACTTTGAGACACAACTTAACCAGGAGCTCCTTCTAGCAAGTCGTAGAACCTCCACGTCGCGGTCGCGGGCTGAATGTGGGCCCCCGAACTGTGCCCCGGCATACCAATTCTGATCAACATTAACAGTTAAATTGATTACATTTACTGGCACTCCGCTAATTAATTTCTATTTGTATTACGAATGTCTTTTTTTGAAACAATTTATCTTAGCTGATTGATCGAGATAGCTTATAAACACATTCCAGCCACAGTCCACCCATATCCAACGTCCATCAGCTTACCAGCTCGGCAGCACTTCACACACTCATCGAACATAGCCATATAGTATAGTGCTTGAAGGAGCCCTTCTATCATCAATTACACCCACACTGCCTCATCCCATCCCACACTCACACACCTTAATCCACCGCGTGTAACTGGATACGCACCTTTCATCACTGACACATATACCACATCAAAGCACCATCATAGACAATGGCTCTCAAGAGATGGCTGGGTAGCGCCAGCTCAAGCCATTCGAGTGATAAGGAACAGCAGCTGAACTCAAACGTCACACAGCCAACAGCGGCTACAAATCAACAAATGCCGTCTTCATCGCATAACTCAAGATCATACTCAAACTCAAATGGGGTTGGGGTTGGGACTCAGACCAATAACCACAATACAACAAATACGCGGCTAATGTCATCTGGTGCATCTTCTATGAACTCATCATCCTTGAGGTTGAGCGATCATAACTGTGATATAAGTACAACGACACCGGAGAGTCCGACTCCAACAAAGTTGGATTTAAAAGATTTATCGATAAATGAAGAAGCATTCAAAGACCCTGATTTCCCCTTTGGAGATGGTTCGGATAAGATCTTTGGTATGGAGAATTTTGGAAATACATGTTATTGTAACTCAGTGGTTCAATGTCTTTATTATACGACACCATTCAGGCAAACAATGTTGAAGTATCCACAGTATCAAAATGAGAATGGTACACCGAGACAAAGACGTACCGTTATCAATGGACTCAAGACACATCCGGCAATATTAGAACAGCAGCAACAGAATACGAATCAACAATCAGAGAATGAAAAAGACACACAAGAGACAAAATCCAGGATGTCACTTTCCAGAAGAACATCAAATTTCTTTGGTCGTAAGAAGAACTCTGTTGACGATGAAACTGACTCAACAACGGTGAATAATACTACAAACACAAACTCAACGTCATCTACAACAACAGCTAACCAAGGATCAGTGGCTTCGGCTACTGCTACAACAGCGGCAATGAATAACCACATTCCGGGGAATAACTTCAATCCTAATAATACTGCAAATGGTAATGCTAATAACAGTAACAATAACAGCACTAGTGCCGCAACAGGTGTTGGTGTTTCTCAGCATGGTGTAATCACAATACCCAACATTAGACCAAAACAATCGCACGTGATCATCGGAATCACAGATGATCCAAACAGTTCTGTTGATGCAAGAAAAAAGACTGCGCTTATAAAAGGTCCATTGCTAAACTTGGATCATTCTTTAAATCAAACAGGTGAACCTGACTCTCTATATACAGCGTTAAAGGATCTTTTTGAAGGTATAAATGAGAACGAGTCCAAATTGGGAGTTGTATCACCTTCTTATCTCATTGAAACGTTGAAGAGGGAAAATGAACTGTTTAGAAGTGCAATGCATCAAGATGCTCATGAATTCTTTAACTTTTTGCTCAATGAGATCCTTGATAATATGAATAAGATCCTCAATGTTAAGAAAAATCCAATCCATGATATCTTTGAAGGTTTATTGACAAATCAAACGAAATGTTTAACTTGTGAAAATGTGACAAGTAGAGATGAAACTTTTTTAGATTTGTCATTAGATTTAACCGATTCTGATAATCTTGAAGATTCTTTGAAGCAGTTTTCTGCCAGTGAAATGCTCAACGGTAAGAATAAATTCTACTGTGATAGTTGTCATTCACTTCAAGAAGCTGAAAAGAAGATGGGATTACAAAAATTACCCAAGATATTGGCATTACACCTTAAAAGATTTGAATATAGTGATGAGTTGAGTAAGATGGTTAAACTGTTCCATAAGATCCAATATCCAGCATATTTCAAATTAGAGAGTGATATACCACCAGCAAATCCAAAAGATGGCCTTAAATACTATGAACTCTATAGCGTGGTTGTACATATCGGTGGTGGTCCACATCATGGTCATTACGTTGCATTGGTTAAAACAGACACAGAAGGTTGGTTACTCTTTGACGATGAAACAGTGGAGAAGATTGAAGAGAGCTTTGTTCTTCGGTTTGTTGGGGATAATCCAGATATGGCAACTGCATATGTTTTGTTCTATAAGGAGATTTCAAAAGATGTATTTGATAAGGTTAAACTAAATGAGATTTCAACCCCTGTCACCACTACAACGACAATGACAGCAATAGCACCGGAAACAACAACCACAACGACGACAAATATGGAGAATATAACAAAGGGTGATACGATTACAATGTCAAGATCTGATACCGAGGGGTTCAACAGTGACTTCAATCTGAATATGAGATCTGTTTCAAGTAAGACAGAGGATGAATCCGTATCACCTCTAGAACATTTGACCAAAGTTAACTCTAACAATCTGTCGATAGATTCGAGTCAACCTTCAACGATGAGCTCATCTGATAAATCGAAACATATGGGCACAGTTATGAAACCTGGAAGTATTAGATCAGAACCTAGAAGTTCATCGCTTTCAAAAGTGAATGGATCCAATATAACAACACCTTCACCTCCCACATCATCGTCAACTTCAACAAATCATCAGCAACCTTCACACGTCGCTCAAGAAAGATCAGGATCAAGTGTAAGCTTTTGGAGAAGGGAATCCAAGACTGATAAGGAAAGTCAAGAGCGTAAGAAGAAAAATAGGATGAGTATGAGTTTTGGGTTTGGTAAGAAATAGGAAATGAAACGTTTATGTTTATAGTTTATACAGCTTATGTCATTGTAATTTATATAGTTGACTAGTGTAATCTGTTATTTACCACTTACCATCAACCACGGTGGTTGCAAGACCTCCAACCAAGATTGTGTAATTATTCTCACCATTTGACACTTTTTTCGAAGTAACACTGATCTTCCCATCTCTACCGAGTCTTCTTCCTTGTCTGATGGTCAATGTACCTTCAAATTGAGACAATTCAGCCAATACAGAGACATCTGCACCGGCACCACTACCACAAACAGGGTCTTCGATGATGTTGTTCTTACCACCGTCGAAGAAGTTTCTAGCCTCGTATGTTCCATCTTCATAAGGACCGAAGCAACTGTATCCGAGAGAATTTGTTGTTGACCACGTTACCAATGTCTTTGGAACATCTGGGTCCAAGTTGTATACGGTTTCACCTTTGTAGAATTCCACAGTTAGCCACACTGGACCATCTTCGACACGCGCAACGTTTTTGATCTCTTTTGAATCAACTCCGAAAGATTCAGCAACAAGTGCAATTGTCTCTTTATCGTTAAAAACGGTCTGTTTGTAATAAGGCAGAGTAAAGCTAATTACTCCAGAATCTTCTTCGATCTGTAGTTCGACTAATCCAGCACCACACTCTTGGATCAATTTACCATTATGAGGCTTAGCAAACCCATTTTCAATGACAGCATGACAACTACCAATGGTTGGATGTCCTGCAAATGGAAGTTCTACCGAAGGTGTAAAGATTCTCAATCTGTAGTCTGCACCTGGTTTGGTTGGTTGAAGAACAAATGTTGTTTCTGATAGATTGGTCCAGTTGGCGATTCCTTGCATCTCTTCTGTGGTCAGATCATCACGAGCGTTGAAGAACACAGCAACTGGGTTACCTTTGAACTTTGAGGATGTGAACACATCAACTTGTTTGAATGGGATGTTGGCTGACGACATCTTGGCTGTATAAGTTCTTAATATTACTTGTGCTGGGTACTTATGTTTTGCTGCTCTGAGGCTGTGGAACATCAAAAGCAGGTTTGATTATTTGTCTTTCTATTTATTCTATGCTCATTACCATTGACTCATGATCTCCCAAAAATTCGGAACTACGTTATAACTCCGAGTTGTTGAATGCACATCCACTAGCTGCTCTACTGGCTTATTAATAATCTTCTTTATCTCTGTTATAATATGCACGATCTCGATCAACAGTTTTTTAACAAACGAACGGCACCAAATATTTTACCTGAAATGTGTTAATTGGCGGGGGAGATGAGACAGAAATAATATAATCATCTTTCGTAATAGAAGGGTCTTTTGACATACATTAAACGGAAGTACAGATATGAAAGAGTCAGTCTTCAGAGCTGGTGTTATGCTTCCACAAAAATGAAACGCTGTGATTGCCAAAACTCTGCCCTCACCTGCCTGGACGAATCATCCAATGACTTCTGACTCGTCATCAGCTCATGGTGGGACACCCAACTGCATTAATGCGCTATATGTATTAATCTTCGGTTTTTAAAAAATCGGAGTTATTCCTGAAATAGACAGGTTAGGAGCGTGCGAAAATTACCCATAAATACACGATTTCTAAATGGCAGATCCGCAAAGTAAAGAAAAAAAAACAAAAGTAAACAGCTTCAAAGAAAAAGTAAACAAAGAATCAAAACAATAACAAAAATATATACGTCAAGGAAGTAAAAAGTCGTGAGATCGACATTTCTTGGGACTAATTGGTGGAAGTACAATAGAGATTAGCTGTAAAGAAGAAGCTGTCATAGACTTCATCTCTCATATACCTAGGCGGTGCACCATATCAGTCTTACACTGATAATATCCTCAGTTCCTTGATATAATAGACCATATTAAAGCTTATAAGCTCAACTATATTATACAAACACATACAAATCCACTGGTAGTGACACATAATCAACTTATGGTCATGGCTCCCAAAAAGAGCAGCAATATACCGTCTTCGAGCCGTGGAAGAAACGACGATGATGGTAAAAGAACAAATCTAAAGGATTTGTTAAGCCGGAACAATTCATCATTATCTAGAAACACTTCACAACACCGTCGTCCTGAGAAAGATGGTGATTTTATATTCAAGAGATCCAACTCATCACAACTTGGACCTGATCACAATTCAAGTCAACAAATAACGATACCTTTGAAGAAGAACATTAGAAAATTAAGAGCTGAAGATATGGCTATAACTCCTGATGCAAAGAGGCATCAAACGCCAAAGAGAAATGGAACAAGAGATAGTCGATCTGTGTATGACGAAGCAGAAATTGAACTAGAAGAACATTCAACTACAACTCATGTCGCGTTGCCTATATCCGATACTCCAATAATACGAAGAAATAAGGAGATGAGAAATGGTAATTCAATGAGAAGAGCATCAATGGAAAAAAGAGGTAAAAGGGTATCATCGATAGGCAATGGATTCACTGCGATGCCACATGAACAAGTACCCTTACAATCTTTTTATAAACATCTCGATTCAACTCTCCCGGATCCTCATAAGATGAGACAATTACTCAGTTGGTGTTCACGAAGAGTTTTCGAAGAAGATAAGAATAGACATATTAAACAGAAGAACAAATTGTCTTCAAAGGAATTAACAGCTTTGAACATTGCCAAAGTTATCAAAGAAGAACTTGTGCGAGACTTGGTTCAAGGTAAGATTAACATCAGTTGGTGGAATCGTGAAACAGATGAAATAGATGAAGGTGACGATAAGAACAAACCTGATACTGGTTCAAAAAAACTTTTACCTAATGAAAGAAACCTTAAAAATATCAAAGTACTCGAAGAGTTGAAGGGAAGATTGGCGAAGATAAAAGCATCTACAGAACAATGGAATAGTATAAATATGGATAAATCAATTGAACTCCCTACAGTACCAAACTCCGCAACACTTGTTCATACGACATCCACAGTTGGATCTGAACCATTTGATCAAGTTTTAAATAATTCTATAATCAACGAGATTGATGCGTTGGAAGAATCTACTTTTAACGATATAACAAATGAATTAGAATTTTCATTGGATAGCTTTAATGAACTTGTTCATCAACTGAAATCGTCATCTTCTCTGAGACAAAGGATAATAAGGGAAAAATCTCAACATATTTCCAAATTACTGGACTGTACATTTGATAATGATACCATCAATAAGATCAACAATAACGATCTGAATAGAGATTTAACAACTGATCAATTGTTGAGAGGTATTGCCAAACTTGATGGTTAAGACATCCATCTCTTGTGATAATATATTATACACTTTCAATTCGTCATTCAATATTGTTTTATTATTATACATCTACATTACCCATGAACTTTTTATAATCTCTATCCATTGTACGAACATTTCATTTTATTATAGATACTTCTTACCCAGTTGTTTAACTTTAACGTCAAATGCCGAACTCGTTATTGGGTCATTTACTTTATAGAACGGATTCAAAAGCGTTTTAACATAGAGATCATTAACATCGTTAAAGAATTGTCTTATAGTTTCTTCATTCTTCGTCTCATGTAACAATAGAAATTTGATATTACCAGGTGTTACAAATGCAGATATATGATAACCATAGAAATCATCAACCGTCTTAAGGTATAACGAATTTGACCTCCATTGTACATCTTCGATTATGTCAATTGCAGAGTGTACGATGAATGGATTTAGTTCTTTCATTTCAGCGGAGAACTTGATGAGTTTTAATATCTGTTAGTAATTCGGTATGATAATGTCTGTTTTACTGGTAAATGTCTGAGTATTGAAGTATGAACATACTTTTGGTACACCATCTCCGCCTTGACGATATGTTCCGAATTCAGCTTCGTATATGGGGCTATCCGTCGTTCCGATCAGGGCAAGGTAGTATGACATATTGGTGCTGTGGATATATATTGGATATGTATTAATCTTGAGGGCTGATCTAAGTCCTCTTACCTTTGATTTGATCTATCAAAACATTGAACTTGAAAATGGTTGCGAGCGATGGTGAGAGTCAGCTACCCACGGGGCTCCATAACGCGTCGCCTCACTTTTGATCATAATATGTCGGAGCAATAATTATAACTTAAACTTAAACACTCTATCAAAATTGTGGCACATCTAATAGCTTGAAAGACAGCAAGACGCTTTAGGGACACTGGATCGTTCTACTTAAGCATCTGAAATATCTGCTGCAGAGTAGCACAGCTGGTATATCACAATGAGCACATCCGTAAATCCTGTACCAGGACTGATTTCTCATGCGTCCAATTCACGCGATGACACAGCCTCCGATGATGGTGAACATGGCCGGAAGGCACAAGAAAGCAGGAGACCAGCTACGAGCAATACCACGAGGATTCGAAGAGAATTGAGTAGAGCCACGAGCTCTTCACATCCTACAGACCTCGTTAGCGGTGATGGATTCCAGTTTGACCCACTAATACCGTATACTGAGGCCAATACACTATCCCCAGGCAGCGTAAGGAGCAGTGGGAGTACAACGGCATTTGAAACAGAGAGCACCGGCACTAATGAACTGAACGGAGCAGACCATAATCTTGATTATGTACAGATCGGTGTCTCTGGACAGTACACGAACAAAAAGGAACATCTCAAAGATGTAGGTCAACTGGCTTCGGTCTTTCTGGAGTTTAGAAAGGGAATCATGACACACAGTAACATTGATACTTCACACAACGAGAAGCTGGAATTTGAAAGGGATCAAATGAACGGGCCTCATATACGCTCGATATCGAAGAATACTCTACAAAGAGCCGAGAAGGTCAAGGCAATGATGAATCTATATTACTTCTCACTGTTTCAATTGCAAAAACCGATAAACCCTAAATTCACCGGTGTTGATGCAGTTTATAATCCATTGCAGATGATAAGGAATAGAAAAGTCCGGAAGAAATACCACGAATACCCACAGATACTTACGAAGACAATAACGTTACCTTCACGAGCCTTTAGTGCGAATAAACATCCCTTGATATGGCAGGTTGGAATTGATGAATTAGCACAGGATTTAACTTGGAGAACTCAACATTGGCATGAGCTCATAAATCGACAGGGTGAACTGTGGTTTCCTTTGACATTGGAGCAGCAACAGTTACAGAATGGGATACATCCGAATAATCATCATCATCACCATCATCGTCCAAGATTTCATCGTCATCGTGGCGGTCATGAGGATGGCATAGATGGTTTAGACTCCAGTGATGATTTTGATGATACAGAAGACATCACAAACATGCATGATCAGCTATTTTCTGATAATGACTCTTCAAAGGAACATTTGAATGACAGTTCAAAGGATGAATCTTTTGAACAGACCACGAGAAGACATAGACTTACAACGAAGGTTAAGAGACATTCGAAATCTCCGTTCAAACGACAACATGGAGGCTCCACAGGTGAGTTAGTTGAAAGAATGACTCCACTCTCGACCAATGACCTATCTGATTCTCTCCAACCAATTGACTCTGATATCAAAAATGACAATACACTTGGCTCATCAACTCTAAGGAGTAACAACAACAGTAATAACATATTGACTGAGATAACTATAGAACCTATAAATCCACCGTTGTCTAGGCTCAAGACACCAGATACTACAAGCTCAAGTCTAAGTGCCACAGGAAGTAGCAATGGAAATCCAATCTCTGGAAACAGCCAATCCACTCCATCTGGAAGTGTAACACCTGAATCACACGACATTGACCATGATAACTGGAAGATTTCAAACATGTACCTCAAGACGGTGAGACAAGTGAACGATATACTTAAATTCAGTGAACATAGTGCAATGGTTCTCAACGAAGAATATAAGATAACAATCGACTACGAAAGACTCTTCGCATCTTGCTCGGAGGTCCAGGATGATCTGAACACACTGAGAGATAAAGCATTACCTGAATATGAAACCATACTCAAAGAAAGAATGGAGAAGATTGATGCCATACATGACCAATTAACAAATGACATATCAACTAGGGTGGATAGATTGTTGCTGCTATCAGATAGAACCATCGGTGAAGTTAATACAACACTTTCATTAGAAGTTCGTAAACTGTCCGAGAGATACGGAAAGATGAACACACTACATAGAAACACTGGCTCAATGGTATCTTTTGCATATTGGCTATTAGAAAATCTAGTGGTCTTAGTGCTATGGACCATCTGGATTGGATTCTCCATTGGAAGGATAATCAAATTCCTGTTCGTATGCTTAATCAACATTCTGGGGTGGGTACTGTGGTGAATTCCAAACTCCAATTGCTGCTGCTATCACTATAAATAGACCTTGTTGTTCGTTTTGTTTACCTTTCCCCTAATGATCAGTAGAACGTTATAAAATTCCGTGCTAAATTTCCCCATTTGATCTAGAAAAATATGACACATAAAAAAAAACGTGGTTGATCCACTGCTGTAAAAATTAGAAGCTGCGCAGCCATATATAAGGCAAAACATATTTGAAACAGGTGTACTAACTGTTTCCTAATCCAAAGATAAGTACAACACCAGTGCGAACCAAAAGCACTGTGCTCATTTCGACAAAGCATAGGCTAGTCACTGCATCCGATCGCTTCATTCTATAACTAGCCAAAGGCACATACCTCATGTACATTCCCAGGATAGTTGTACAGGGCCTTGCCACCACAAATGCTTTGAAGAAAGTAATGTCAGTCGACGACGAGCATAATGCCGTTGTCTTTTGGCACGGTTTTGGTGATAGCTATAACTCCACAGCAATGCAACGTGTTATGGATATCCTTCAAGATGTGAAACCAAAGTCATATGTATATTCAGTTAAGCTTGATGACGATGATAGTAAAGATCGACGTTTATCTATGTTTAGTGATGTCAATATAGATATCGAATTTGCATGTGAACAGCTTCGTTCTATATCTTCACTTACAAATGGATTTGATATGATTGGATTTTCACAAGGTGGATTATTTGCAAGGGCTGCTATTGAAAGATGTAACTTGCCGGTGAATACACTTATAACGTTTGGATCTCCACACTCTGGGATATCAGACCTTCCAAAATGTCCAGAAGGAGACTGGCTATGTAAGAGAAGAAATTCTTTACTGGTAAAGTCTGGAAACATCTGGAATCATAAGACTCAGACTTCCATAGTCCCAGCACAGTATTTCAGAAGAAGATTGGATTATGATAGATATTTGGAACATTCTGAATTCCTGGCCGATATCAATAACGAACGAGAGTCGAAAAATTCATCGTATAGATCATACTTTAAGTCACTCGAGAAATTAGTGCTCATCCAGTTTGAACAGGATGAGACAGTGGTACCGAAATGTACTGCATGGTTTTGCGATGAAGATGAAAATGGAAACACCGTTGATATGCTAGAATCTTCGTTTTACAAGGATAACCCTTTTGGTTTAAGAGATCTCTATGATAGTGATAAGATTGAGTTTTTATCCGTTAATGATAGACACATGAGCTTTTCAGACGAGTACTTCCGACAACTAGTGGAACAATACCTCATTTCAGCTTAAGTCTATTATACAAGCTCGACATCTGATCCAAACATGTCCTCTAACTCTTGCTCAAGAGAATTATCAAGAGCATCGTTGATCGCTGAATTTGGAATCATAATCTTCTCAACGGGTTTTGGTGCTGGTACATGGATGACGTCGATATGAATCCCATCGCTACTGCCGCCTTGATTAAAGTAACCATCACTTGAACTAAATTCTCTATCACGCTTCTGGGTTTGATATTCGTGATTAACAAGTTCAATATCGTCATACACAGATGTGAACGTATTATCCTCGTGTGTCTCTATCATGTTCGAGTGTATATCTGCTATGCTCTGAGTCGTTTTATCCTGATCCACTGAGTTCTCTATAACGGAGCTGTCGTTCCTTCCATCCGGTCTATGTTTAAGTATATTTATAACATCGAATTCATCATTGATCTTGGAAGATTGCACCATTGATTGGTCATCATAGCGAAATTCTGATAATTTATTTTTTATGTCTATCGATCTCTTTGTAACATTTGATCCAGATTTTGACTCACATGTATTAGGGGACAACACCTTTGACTTATCTATGAGTCGAGTTCTAGTATTAAATTCCTCTCTATGTGTCTTAACTCTTTTTGCAGTACTCTCAGCAATGCCCTCACGACAGCAAAAATGTCGGCAACTTTAATTTTAGTTAGTAAGAACAAGTTTTAAAAGCTGTGATAAAAAGAGGTATATGTGTTACTTCATTTTGTCTTTACAAGTGTGCTTGCACTGTCTGGCTCCAGTACCGGGATCATGCTTGCTAATCGAATCAGGCTTGGTAATTGGAACAGTCTTCTGTGTTGACACTTTCTTTACCACGTCCGAGATTTTAAGCTTATTTGACGTCGCCTTTATGAAAAGCTCATCAAGACCATCTTCTGTCTTCATCTCATCATCTGATCAGAATTAAAGTTAGTAAGATTTTGGTTGTTGAACTTAATGATTCGGGTATCTTCGCACCATATGCCAAAGATTCATCTTTGAGATTATTTTGATCTTTAGTGGATAATTCTGTGGTGAGATCAAATGTGGTCACTTTTTCAAATCCACTTATCTCCTCAATTGCAACAACAGTGGTAAGCCTCGTGTCTTTGTACATTACTGGAACTTGAACTCTGAAAGTAGCGCTTGTAAATCTGGATGAGGACACTCGTCTGAAGTCGACTAAAATTCCAGACGAATTGCCCGAAAGGGATATGACTGTTACGTTTCGGCCTTTCCATCTGATTTCAGTTTTACAGGATATTGTTACCTCAATGAGCACACAAAGACCCTCGCCATCATTTCCACTGGAGACTTTCAAAAGCCGATGTGTGATCTCAAATTGTGGTATTGATTGAGCCTGTGATAGAATCTTGGATCCCTGTCCGGGTTTGAGTCCGGAGTAATACTCTAGCTTCGTTGCATCTAATGTCAATAGATCGTTGAATGTTCGCACGCTTTGATTGGCAAGCCTCCGTACTTGGGGAATTCCAAGGCCATCTAGTTGGGAGAGAACTATTGGAGAGTCACCCCAACATCCTGCATTGACAGATGTAATCAACTTGACGCAGTTCCTCGCTGAAGTAAAGTCTTTGCTCTCGCAAAAACAGTCAATCAGGCATCTAATTAAGCGCGAGAGGTGCTTGAATACAAACATTTTATCGTGCCTAAATCCTTGCTGCAGACGAATGAGTTCAGTATCATTGGGGTATTCGAGTCCTCCAAGTTCATATTGTATCAATATCGTCACCTTTTCATGCCTATCAGTGATTGCTTTCTTCGTCTTATCAAATGATATCGGGTATTTCATGAAAGGAGATGAGTTTATTTCCTTAAAGAGCCGCCTTTCAGTTCTTTTGAGCCTCATATTCTTGAATTCCGCTGCTTTTGATACCAAAGCAAGAATATCAGAGAGCGTTTGTTGTCGAGGAGCCCTGACAAAAGACTTCATCGTCTCAAATAAGATATAATGTAGTGTCATTGCATCTCCGTATGGGGTAGTTACAAGTATATCATTTCTGTTTTGAATTAGCTTAAAGTCCATGAGCTCTCTTATCCTTTGCTCACAAAATCTTAGAAGCCGACCATCCATATCCATGGAAGAGATATACGGAATTTCATTGTAGGCTGTTGGATTCGAGCTGTATCTTGAGTAAAAGAACGTATGCTTTAACCAATCGAGTGCATCTTCTAAGGACCTTATTGTGTGGAGGTGCGTCTCTGAGACAATGTTCTCGTGGAGATTCAAGTGGAGTTTACTTTCAAGCTTTTCTGTGCCTTTGACTAATTGTTCATATTTGAAAGTTTGTGATTCACTTGTCATCAGTATTGCCACTCCATTTGACTCGAATTGAGGTCTCCCAGCTCTACCCATCATTTGTAAGATATCAAGTTCAGAATACTCTTGAAACTCAGATGAGCTCCATATCCTTGTGCCCTTTATTATCACGAGATATGCAGGTAAGTTGACTCCAACAGCCAAAGTAGACGTAGCACATAGAATTTTTACTGATCCTCTTATGAAGTTCTGCTCAACAGCCCGTCGATCTTCCATCGATAGCCCAGCGTGATGGAATGCTATACCTCTTGTAGCGAGCTCCTTTAGATCTCGGTCTTTTGCAGACATGCCTTGTTTACAGGGGCCCTGGAGAAACTGGTAATTCTTTGCAACAAACTTGGCAGTTGAGACCGTAGAGTTTCTCGTCGGGCAAAAAATCAACACCGGTCTGTTATTTGAATGTTGATTTAACACATCAATCAACCTCTGCGTGAGAAAGTTGTCAAAGACGAAATCATTTGAAGTCTGTTTGTAGCCATAGACAAACTTTTGAAGTTTAACAGGGCGATATTCTTCACCAAACACTAGTGTTAATGCATCACTGCGACTGCTTGAGTTAAGTTTGATCCACCCAGCTACGTCTTTTATATTGGGAACCGTAGCAGAAAGGGCGAGGATTCGGAGGTGATTGCACATCTTCTTCATTCTTGTGACAACAACTTCTAAGGTAGACCCCCTATCTTCTCGTAATATATGGATTTCATCGACAAATAGGATTCTGATCATATCAAACAACTTACTGTAATCGGTCCATTTTCTAGTTATCAAATCCCATTTCTCAGGCGTAGTGATGATGATATTCGCACGCTTCACCTTTTCAGCTTCAATGAGGCTAGTATCACTCGTTAGCACACCGACGCTGAGTCCAAACACAGAGAACTTGCGAGCCCAATCCAGCTCCCTCTCTAAACATAACGCTTTTGTAGGCGCTATGTACAATAGCTTGAGGTTCGTTGGATTTGAACTGGTCTTCAATAGTCTTAGGATCGCTAGTTCGAAGAGGACCGTCTTTCCAGATCCTGTTGGTGAACTGACAACGCAGTTGTGATCTTTGTTGTATATGTCATCAAAGCACTCGGATTGCATCTTGTTGAAGTTACCGAATTTGAATATTCCGCGTCCTTTGTCCAAGAGCACTGAAGTTGGGATAAGTCTCTGTGCGTTCTTAGTTTGACGTTGGACAATTGGTGATATATTTTGCTCTGTCCAGCTAGAGTGCCTAAAGCCAGAGCCCGTATTACTCGTAGAGTGTGAAGATGTCTCAATGAATGCATCATCCTCATCGTTGTATGACAAATCATCTTCTAAGCTGTGGAGGAAGTCCATGGTGTCTGCATAAACACGCTGTAATTCAACCTAGAGCGACAATATAGCTCTTTCGGTTAAATCAACGAAGATTATTTAGACTCTATATAAAACGCCTTGCTCTGAGTTCTTGTTGAAGCCCTGAATTGTGTAACCGCTGTGATTGAAAGACACTAGTACGTCTTGCCGTGTGTTTTGTTGATGGTTGTTATGTTTGCTGCGTTTCCTTTTTTCAGATATATTTCTTACCCCAAACAAAAATTTGCCAACAGAACAACCAACCCAGCAATGTCGCTTTGACGTTGATGTTACATTGAGGTTGCTGGATACTCTAGCTAGCTATGTACGTAGCCCTATGACTTGGTGAAAATCAGATGGACGTTATGTATACACCTTGTAGATCGCTTATGTCCTTCGTGAGTCCCATGCTCAGAATCATCTCCACTTGTGGTTGTTTTCCCCTACTGGCAACACTTCGATACTACATAACAATCTGCAAACCAGACATGTATATCCATTCTTATTATATAGACCAAGATTATACTAAGCTGCACTTATCGCCCTTACACAATATCATCTCAATTATTTCTTGAAAGCCAAAATTTGGGACACTGAATCCTTAAGAGTCTCGTCCAGCGAAGTCCATGTTAATCCAGTTAGCTGCTGAGTCTTTGAGGTATCATAGAATGTTAGATTCTCGGCAATAATTTCTTCGGCACCTTCAGGCTTGCCTTTTCCAACTGACTCACTCAGCTCTGGGAATAGCCTATGGATAGAATTGATTAAAGTCTGACCACTGAATGCACCATTTGATGGGAAAAGTCTTGCTCCTGCTAATTCCTCTTTCTCAATTGGCAAGACATGCAATTTAGCGACATCGCGAACGTCACAAGCAATACCAACTGGGGCTCCAATATATTCAGAGTAATCAGCAGGTGTTGACAACAAGCTGTTAACAATTTCAGCAGATGTGTTCAACGTTGGATTTCCCGCATTTTCATCAAACATCTGTGGACCAAGAACGTATGGTGGGTTGACGGTAGTAAGCTTGAAAGATGGTTTTTCTTTGTCCACGAAATCCCTTGCAAGCTTCTCAGCGAGCTTCTTTGAGGCGGTATAAGCCTGGTATTGATCTTCAACATCTTTCCACTCAATTGGGTTCCATGTTTCCTCTGTATGGATAAAACTCTTGTCACCGGCTTTGTCCCTGTTAACAATTGCTGCAAAGGAAGATGTAACAACAACATGCTTCACTTGTGGAGCAAACTTGTGAATCGCATCCAAGACATGCTTGGTACCCTTAGTAGCCGGGTTCAGATAACCCTCCTCGAAAGATTTGTCAAGTCCGAACGAGAATGGCGAGGCAGTGTGCAGAACCTCGGTGATCTCTGGGTGATTTTCAAATACATGATTAAATGCACCTTCAGCACCGATATCTTCTACAATCTCAAAGCTCAACTTTCCATCAGGATAGATCTCATTGAATTGTTTGGAGATCTTGTCCGCCTTAGATTGCGATCTAACGGTACCAATGACATTGTAGCCTTTGCTTAAAAGTTCGTTAATAACATGAAGGGCAATGAATCCCGATGCACCCGTGACGAGAACTGTAGTAGTAGCCATTGTCTTAATATTGATCTATGAAGAACGTTTCTGAGTTCTGATGAGGACAAAGCGCAAAGACCAGAGAGAATTCAGAGAATTGATGGGTATTTATAGTGTCTGGAGAAGTGGCTTCCGCAGCCGCAATTTTAATTATGCTATATTACCATTAGTCAGACACTTGCTTTTGTGGTTCTGGCTAGCCACATTTAGGTATTCGTGAGTCAATGCTTATGTAATGCTACACTTCCCTTGGGTCAATCATGTGTTGGGTTTGTTGACGTAACATTCTGGTTATATATTTCGAGTAAGTTCGTCTTTCTCCTTCTACCAGCTTAATATTGATAGAAGTAGAAAGACTTATATAAAGCTTCCATTTTACTTTATATATATATTTGTCCAATATTAGGCCATTATAATCATTGATCTTACAGCTAGGATATAAATTATACTTATACATTTTCAGCTAGACGTTTGATATTTATATATTTATAAATACTATCTTTAAGTACGTCTCTATATTGAGAGACGAGTTAATGGGTAACGAGTCTCTTATATAGCCGCAGAATGACTAGCAGGAGCTCATACTCATGTAGAGCTGTTAATTAATGTCTCATGATCGACGAAGTGACTCGGGATTGTGTATTCCGGTGTTACTAGTCCGATCTTCAATGTGGTTATGCTGAATGCATTACTACTTCACTAATAGTAGTCGGATATCACCAGTACTAATATTACATCAGATCAAATATATCTATCTGTTTACTAGATAAGTAACGATATCCAACTACTAAGGTAGGCTAACACTGACCATCTGAGCTGGAAACGCTGAGTGCCTCCAGACGTGGCTTTGAAGGATTCGTTCGATAATAATAGGTGGACTCAATAACAAAGAATATCACAACACAGCGGCAACACTACAAGAGAGTACAGTTATAAGTAATTACACACTAAGCTGGCTTCATCCATCTGGATACGTTCAGAGGCGAGAACCGCAAATAAAAACCCGCTGTTTTAGCTCAGTCGGGAGAGCGCCAGACTGAAGATCTGGAGGTCCTGTGTTCAATCCACAGAAATAGCACTTTTTTTTGGAAAAACGTCATCTTCACAGCCGGGTAACCTAATAGTCTGCTTTGGTTTGTTTACATTTTTGCTGATCTAATTGGTGCAAAACGTAAAAGCAGCAAGTGAGACAAATTAAAAGCACAAAACATCATATGTTCCTACAAGCCGACCTCCACGCTAACCAAAGAGCAAATATCACGTTTGCTTCCTCCCTTCTCACTTATTCATAGAAAGTTAGAAGTCATACAATGTCGAACATCTCAACTCCTCTTCGTTTAACGGATGAACAGAAGAGGCGTCATGAAGAACTTTTCAAAAAGAACCACATATTGGCACCAAGGGACCCCAATATCTCTGTATCTTCTACCAAGAGCGCCAAGTCTGACTCAGCAAGTACAACCTTTGACTCTGACGCTGACCTATCAATCATCACACATCATCAAGTCGAAAATGACCCTCAAACACCGCACTACAGAGAAGAGTTCAGAAGAAGACAGATATCAAGCTCAGACTTGGAGTTCTCTCCTGCTTTCCCTGTATCAGCCAAGAAGATCTTGAACTCTTCTCCGAGCTATAGGGCATCTAAAGGTTCATCTCTTCATAAGTTTGCCATCACAAATAACAGGAAGACGCTATCATCTCACTCAATATCCTCTTCATCTTCTTCGAATTTGGATCTATCCATTGAAAACAGTGTGCTCCCAAAACAGCCTAGCAGTATAATGAAGAAAAATTATAATTATGATCCGGAGACTTCGAAAAAGATGATTGAGAGAATACCACAGCTGTCATCCGCAGTAAACAATGAAGGCGAGTTAAATCCCCTTAAGGCATCTAAGGCTGTTACATTCTCTCCTAGAAAACAACTCTTGCACATTCCGAATGCATGGAAGAATTCAAGTCCGCTCACTGATTCCATAAATGGTAAGAGATCCAAGATAAGAAGTCCTTATATCAGATCACCAAGAAAGTCGAAATCGTCCAAGGAACCAGAAAGTAATGACTGGATAGATGACGATGTTGCCAACGACGATGAACAGAGAGGAGAAAAGGGTAGAAGATCTATAAGGGATTCGAGAAGGAGATTTGGCGATGGGGATCAGCCACCTTCAGAGTCTCTATTTACACATTTTTTTAACCCACAGATGCCATATGTGATCTCACTTTATCTCCAACTTTTGTTTAATGTTATCATTGTATCGATTCTTCTGTACTTTGTTTACACGTTCATATCGACTGTTCGGGCTGATGTTGAGAACAAAGTTGAATCATATGCAACTGACATACTCCAGGAGATCGCTTTATGCTCCAGAGAGTACAAGAGGAATAACTGTCAGCCTGGTCATCGTGTGGTTGCGTTGGAGGCTGCTTGTTCTGAATGGGAAAAGTGCATGAATAGAGATCCAGCTGTGGTGGGTCGTGCTAGAATTGGAGCCGAAACATTTGCTGAAATCATCAACGGCTTCATCAAGCCTATATCGTGGAAGTCAATCTTTTTTATCGTGTTCATTACAATAGGCTCCCTAGTGTTGACCAATGCTGCCTTTGGAACTTACAGAAATTACTCTGGCGGTGATCAGCATAACAACAACATGAACAGTATGAACAACATATACCCAAATCCACCAGCAACTCCACATCTTCTTCAGACTCCTCATCAGACACCATATCGTTCTTTGCAGATGAATCCAACCTATACGAGATACTATACACCAAAGGCTTCCTCGCCGACAAATGCCGTGGTCAGACATAGAATTAAAAGTGCCAAAAAGTCAAAGAAATGAAACAGTATACCATTAATATCTACAACACAACAATACAATAATGTACAAATACTTCAGTTCTGTTTTCTTTTGGTGTAGTATACAGTTATATTTTTCTCTTTTCAAACGCGTTTTGTCCATTTCATCTGAGATTAATATCTATGATGTCCTAGTCAGACAGTGCGTCTATCCGTCAAGTAGCGTACCACAGGACCCATGCCGGTAACTTCAACTGTCTTCTCAAACCACGCCAATAAGATACCGCCTTGTTGTTGGCCCTTCTTGGAGGACATACCTTTATACAGATACTTCAATAGTACGTTTTGTTGCTCTATAGAAAGGTTCTTGACGATGGATGAAATATCTGTCTGTTTAGTCGCACTGAAAATATCAATGACAGTGTTGAGGTATTGGGTCTAGTTAAAGTGTGTGTTAGTAGCTGTTAAAAGGGCAATTGAAGCTGTTCGAAAACATACTTTTGAGACTTCATCTGCACCATATGGTGGCTCTTCCACTGCAAGGAGAACAGCGTCTCCGTATGATCCCTTAGAAATGAGGGTCTTAATGTTGGTGATCTTGAGTTGCACCTCTTGTGCGGAAACAGCTGGAACCTCCGGAATGAGTTCTTCTGCGGATATGAAGCTCTCCTTGTCTAATGCGTCTATGTCGATTCTTCTCCAGTCTTCCATACTGTGATTAATTATCTGGTGATTGTGGCGTTGAGAAGTATTCCCCTATTACTGTCAGTATTAGTGACCGAGTGGCTTGTCCTGATCACTTTCTTTCGGACTTGAAGGTTGATTTTCATAGGGGGTGCGAAAATGGCTTAGGTTTCAAGAAGTCGCGAAATCTAGATAATGAAGCTCTGCCGTATTATAAGCAAGCTAGTACTTTAATATGAGTGGTGGGAGAGTTGGACAACAGTAAGGAAATACTATATCTGTTTCGACTGGTAACTAATGCTGAATCGTATAACGAATATATAATGGATATATGATGATTACAAATTAGTCAAATCTCTAACCACGGATGATCAAGTCATCTGGAATACCTTCGTACTCACCATATTTCATGGCCAAGTTGATGTTTTGGAGACATTGTGTTGCAGCACCCTTCAACAAGTTGTCAATTGTAGCAACAACGACCACTCTGTTCTGCTTGGCATTCACAGCAAAGGCACCGATGACAACACCGTGCTTACCACTGATGTCCTTGACAAGTGGGGCCTCTCCAGAAATGTGAACCAACTGTTCATGCTGATAACGATCTTGGAACAAGTTTCTGATGTCTCTAGATGATAGAGGCTCTTTCAATGGAACATTAATTGTGTGAGAGATACCTTGGAACCATTGAGCAACATGTGGCGAGAATGCAACTTCACGACCGAGACGCGTGGAAATTTCTCTCTCGTGAATGTGGTCGGTCAAGGAATATGGAACCAAATTGTTGGACAAAAGCTTGACATCGTTCTTTGGGGATGGCTTGGTACCAGCACCAGAGTAACCAGAAACACCAAACACAGTTGGAACACCATCGATGTAAGGAATCAATGGAGCCAATGCAAGTTCGGCACCGGTGGCGAAACAACCTGGGTTGGCAATCTTCCTGGCATTAGCAATCTCTTCTCTTGAGTTCAGCTCGGGTAAACCGTAGATCCATTCGCCTGTGGTGTCAAATCTAAAATCAGCGGATAAATCGATAATCTTGGATTTCTTACCACCATCAGCTGACTCAATAGCATCAACAAATGGTTTACAAACACCGTTTGGTAAAGCCATGACCCATACATCTACCTCGTTACGTTCTTCCAAACGCTTGAGATCTTCGAATTGTAAATTCTCGTAAATGACTTCGCTCTTGGTGTAACCTTCAAGTTTCTTACCTTCTAACTCACGAGAAGAAACGTGTGCCAACTCCAAGTACGGATGCTTATCAATCATGGAGATCAAATTTTGACCGGTGAAACCTCTAGCTCCAATCAAAGCAACTTTAGACTTCTTTGTGTTGGTTCCCTCACGAATAGGTGGATTCGGGTTGGTCTCTGAAACTAATGTTCTAACTCCCAAGACCTTCTTTGGAGAGATTGCAGTAAAGATTGGTCTTTTGGTGGAAAATTGTTGAGACTGAATCTTTTGGGTAGACTTAACGGCGCTTCTGACGGATCTGATGGTGGAGAAGGCACGAGATTGTTGGGAGTTGGCAAAGACGCCGGAGTAGGAAGAATCTGACTTTGGAATACGAGAGTATTTGGAGTCGAAGATCTCGATCAACTTAGAGACATCAGTTGGCTGATCAACACCAAACCAGAACAAGATATGACCATGCTTAGTGTAAGAGCCGTCGGACTTGGAGAAATACCAGTTGGCGTTTGGATCGTCCTCTCTAACAACCCATTGCAAAGATGTAAAGTCTCTCTTGACTGCGTTGAAGATGTTGTCAGAAACATTGTTCAACCATCCAGACTTGGAAGCCAAGAACTTGTCCAATACTGGGACATTACCAGATGCCTCAGTAGCATCTGTGACAATGGCCAAGACGTCTAGTGGCTCATCACCATAAGATTTGAATGATGCACTTTCCAAGGTTCTCAAGTAAGAAGCAACAGAGATTTTACCGGAAGAGATTTCAGGGTCTCTTTGCAAAGCTTTTCTCAATAACTCTGGTTCAGAAAACTCGGCAAGGGAGTTTCTAGTAAGTAGTCTATAACCTCTTCTGATCATGGTACCGGCACCGGAGTCTGTGAACAACTCCTTTTGCAAATCGTTGACGTTGATGATAGCAACTGAAGAAGATCTTGGCAAATGCATCAACAAATCTTTGATCTCTTTGATCTTGAGCTTGGTTCCGTATTTGACCCAGGACTCCTTCATCAACTCCTCGTACTCCTCGTCCAAGTTGATCATGGAGACCTTCTCGCCAGTGTTACCGTTGATGATACCACCCTTTTCGTTCAAGTAGACGATTTTCAATGGCTCGAAAACACGGGCTAACTCACCAGCCGCAACATCAGCATTGACGTTCAAGATTTGTCCACTTGGAGTCTCAGCCAATGAGGTTAAGATTGGAAGAGCACCAGCCTGGATAGAAGCCTCAATTGGAGATTTGTTAACACCATTGATTTTACCAACCAATTTGTACTTCTCTTGGTCAAGATAATCTGCAGTGAACACACCTGCAGTGATTGGTCTAGCGTGGACACCCATCTTCTCAAGGGCAGTGACAAGCTTCAGGTTTTGCTCCAAGAAACACTTTCTAACTACAGACATTGTCTTTTCGTCGGTGATTCTGATACCGTCTTCGTAGCTTGGCTCGACACCTTCAGCCTCCAATAATTCGTTAATTTGAGGACCAGTACCGTGAAGAACAATTGGGTACAAACCAACGTGGTACAAGAATGCCAAACATGATGCCAGCTCAGTTAAGTGCTGGGTAATAATGGCACCACCGACTTTGATAACAGCGAATTGCTGAGAAGAGACGGATGTGAAATACTTGAGATATTGTTCGACCTCACGCTTGGAGCCGATGTTGTTAAGAAGTTGGATGACAGTGGATCTAGTGGAGTAGGTACGGCACATTGATGAACAACCAGCAAAGGATGAAGCGCCCACGGTGTCAGCGGTTGGTCTTTGGAGATAGAGGTTCTTGCCAGCGGCAGAGCCAGCAGCTCTTGCAGCTGTGCTCTTCAAAGCTGTACGGCCAGAACGAGCAATACGTTGCTTACTCGCAGAAAATGAGGAACGAAGCATTCTCTGAGATTTCTTTGGATAGTTATCCTATGTTTAAACGGTAAACCCTTGATGTTTAAGGAAAAAACTTTTGAGTAAAAAAGAAAGATGTTGGTACTATTTAGAGGCCCGTCAGGCTGCGATTTCCAGTTTTCTGTTTTGATGACTCTACTTAAAATTGGTAAGGGCAGTACTGGATTACTAAATAATCAGGAAGCTCGGGGTTTCATTTTATCACATCGATAATAGACAATGGCCCTGACATGGCGCATCGACCAGCTGTAGCTGTTTATATATTGAAAGGATCTAGGCATAATATTGCTGTTGGTTCAATCAACAATCGAATATACAGTAGGATAAATTCTACTGTTGATATATAATAACTAGAGAATGTCGATAACTGGATCTATAATTGATCTTTGGGATTAATTACACTGGCTAGTTTGGAGAAAATTTTACCGCGGGCTGCTAGTGAGTATTTTTCGACTACCATCATGGCAGGATCACAATCTACCTGCTTGGGTCCGACCGAAAAACAGCTTCGCTGGCGCCTGGGTTACTTTGCCACTAGTGCTGTCGATAAAGCCAGTGAAATGTCACTTGTGGCTCCAGACGATATAATGTATGATATACTTTCATATGGCCATCAATGATCATCATCTACTGGTCCTCACCCACCTGTTTGCGTCCTGTTGAAAGTTTCCTTAGATCGCGTTAAATACTGCACCGCTCATACTTTAACTATGGCACCTGCAACTGCAACATTTCACCCCGCGAAATATTTCAGGGCCACCTGTAGTTATACTAGTTCATTCAGTAATTGCTATAATAATAGAAGGGAAAATGTCAGATCCTGAAATTAATAGCCTAGACGTTAAGCAAACTGTCCGTTGGCTATTTAAAAAATAAAGGCGGCATCGCATAGAGATCAAAGAAACTTCAAACCAATAGAACAGTACACAATAAGTAGCCAAGATGACTGAAAAGGCCTATCTACCAGGTAAGTGAATTGAGTATTTCATTTGAGAAGCCTGAGATCACTAACACTCAAAAATAGCATATCAGGATGCAAATACGTAAGTCTGCTCATCTCACTGCAAGATATACTATGGATCGATTCTAACACCGTAATCTAGTCCTCTCTCACCAGAGCAGCTAGAGGTTTTACGCCAGCAGGTGCTCTCTGAAGGTGAGATTGCCTCTGTGCAATCACGATTCAACTATGCATGGGGATTGATCAAATCAGATGACAAGAACGATCAGCGTCTTGGTGTGAAGATACTCACAGATGTCTTCAAAGATTCTCCACAGAGACGTAGAGAATGTTTATATTACCTCTCCATAGGTACATTCAAGCTCGGTGACTACGCTGACTCGAGAAGATATGTTGATGCGCTGATCTCATATGAACCTGAGAACCACCAAGCTTTAGCCTTAAAGCAAATGATCTCAGATAAGATTGCTAAAGGTAAGTCTGAGTCGAAAACAAATCTTGATATCAAGGTACGCAGCTTTCGTGAATACTAACAACTAGTCACTGTGGTAGATGGCCTTATAGGTATTGCACTGGTATCGGGTGCTGTTGCTGCAAGCGCTGCCGTCTTGTCGATCCTTTTCAAGAAGAGACGCTGAACATATCAGCTTTATGATGAACTACATTTATGGCATAGCCACCCAAATTATTTATAATGAAGTATCTGACCCAGCCAGAAAAACGGTAAAGACTTCACATGTATACTTGGTGAAGCTTTCAGGCCCCTTTAGATCTCCGAATAATCATGTATCTAACCAGGATCTCGAATGAACTCACCACTAAAGACACGAAGAAAACAGTGATCATCATATATGTAATCCTTGCCATGTTCTTCTCTGCAATTGAGTCTGCCACAATATCGATAAATTCCAAATATACTTTACATCTATCATTCAATACTTCGACTCTTTGATCTATTTCCAAGTATTCCTTCGTAGCTGTATATAGTGGATGTAGCGATGGCTCAAAAGACCAAAAAAATTCAGGTGTGTCTAATACACTAGACGATAAGTTAACGTCAACACGTAGTTTAAACAGTTTACCTGATTTCTTCACTAATTGTTCGCGTTTCAATCCCAATTTTCCGGTTAGTGCCAACCTCTTTGGTAATTTAGAAACGGAATACAAGATTGGTGAAATTCTTTGTTCAAATCTTGAAAGTTTCACACTCTGTGCAATAGCATGAGACATCGTTAGTTTAATGAGATGGTCACCCGATCTTAATGTTATCATATCGTTAAAAATTCTTGGTCTCTCCGTCTCCATGTCATATTCAAAGTGGAACTGTTCTGTTTCAATATCATTCTCATCTAATGGGCGTATAACTAGTTGTTTGGCATCATGCTCATTTCTAGCAAAAGCTATATCTCCCAGGATGTTCTTCTCTTGTACCTCTGTAAAGTTCCAAAACACAACAACGCCATACTGAAATATGAACACTTCTGCATGATGTTTGATCATCTCTATTGATTTAGCTGTCACCTGTGTATGCTCATCTTGAACTTCTTCGGCAAAATATTGAGGCTCAGATGGATCAAACGGTCCAGCATTTCCTTCTTCATCTTCAGCTGTTTTATCAATCTCATAATTGTTATTCGCATCTTCTGGTGTCTCTACACCACTATAGTATTCGTAATGATGATCTCTTCTCTCTGAGTTATCTATGAGTCTCTCCATGTACGTTTCACCTTTAGCATTCTTTGCACTGACGTTAGATTTGATTCGAAATCCGTCCTTACCTGGCAGTAGGGGAAGACAATATGGACAGTAAAGAACTTCATCATATACTCTGGGGAGAATATCATGGGTTTCTTTCAAGAATTTAGATGTCTCCTTCAGGTTGAATGCATCTGAAACTAAATACGCGGTAACTCTTGATAATTTGTTCCCTCTCTTCTCCTTAGACATTCTTTCTGCCTTAGATCTAGAAGTTCCTCTGGATGATCCATGAGCATCGTACAGTTCTCTGTCCTCTTCTGGAATCAAAACTAATTTCTCCGATGTCTTCGATGTACGAAAAGGAAGCGTTTGGAAAGGTTTTGAATAATGTCTTGGGTCTTGAAGTGTCATCGATCCGCTTGATAATCTCTCTTCACGTCGCCCAGATGGGATTTCACTCATCTCACTAAGAATATTTGAGACCGAAATGTCGCTAAATCTTGAGCTGCTGGTTCTCTTCTTAAGCTTCTTTGTCTTTGATAATGAATTGTTGTGTGCTGCTCCTGCAAATGGAGCGCTCCTGTAATTGGGATTCCTGGAGTCTGTGACCAATATGGATGGCGATCTTTTTGCAGTTGGCCGCTGGGGATTTGACATGGTAGCTTATGTCCTATAAGCCTCAATAACGGCTTTGCTGCTGTAATATATGATCAATGGCTTGGTATAGAGAACATTAATATAGAGACAATTCGGTTACGTCTTAGTAATTTATAATGTTTACATTTTTATCTGATTTCCGGTAAATCCAGCCCCGGAATTAGACGCTAATCACGATTATATTCACTCTCCAAAAATCAAAGAGCCATCAACATCAACAACAAAAGGTGATCCAAAAGAGAATAGTTTGAAACATCTCGATATCAAAAGGAAACGTTCATATAACACATTCTATTATCAACAACACTTAATTTGCGGAATGTCTGACTTAGAGGCTGATTTGTTAGCCTTGGCCGATGGTGCCGGCTCTGGTAGCGAAAGCGAAAGCGATTACGAACCAGCTCCAGCTGTCCAAGATAAAAGCCGTAAGAAAAGAAGAGTAATGAGCGATGAAGAGATCGAAGAAGATGATGAAGACGAAGATGATTATGACCCTGAAGCTGCATTTGCCTCGCAAGATGAAGATGACGATGAAGATGCATTCGAAGAGGCCAATCCTTATCCATTAGAAGGTAAATACAAGAACGAACAGGATAAGATAGCACTGGAAAGCATGCCAGAAGTAGAAAGAGAATCCGTATTGTTCGAGCGTTCTCAGGAACTTCAAAAGTATCAAGAACGCCAACTTCTTGCAGAGAGATCCAAACAGAACAAAAGACAGGATGAGCGTTCTTCAAGATCTAAGAAAGTCAAAGAGTCTGCAAGATCACTTAAATCGTCAAAACTTTCTGAGCTAAAGAAGCAGAGAGAAAAGAAACAAAGAAGAAACAACGATGACTATGAGAATGAAAGTGAAAGCGAAGAAGATGACCCTTACGACTTGGGCGACGATGACGAAGAAGATGGATACGAACCAGACTTCCAAACCTATGACAGTGAAGTACAGTGGGCTGCTCGTCCAGCAAAGAAGATTGTCGACTTGAAGGATATTAATTCCGTCAAAACTAGTCGTTCAGTTGCAGACAAGTTTTGCTTCTACCCTGGGTTTGCAGATGCTGTTATAGGAACTTATGGTAAAATGCGTATATCGCAGACAAGCTATCGTATGGTTAGGATTGATGGTGTTGTTGAAGGTAAACCATACAGACTAAACGACCGTAAGGTTATGACAAATCAATATTTTCAACTCTATCAACCTGGTCAGCCGAAGAAGAACTTCCCAATGAACAGATTGAGTGATGAACCAATCACCCAGCAAGAGTTTGAGAAGTGGAAAGAGTATGTTGAAAGGGCAAAGTCACAGGGTAAATCCGCATCAATGCCATCAATGTCCGAGACTGAGCACAAATACCAAGAGCTTAGAGCATTCGGTAAACAAAAACTTGAAGGTGATGTTTTCAAATCATACATCACTAACAGAATGAAATTTAATGACTCAGTAGCAGAGACGGATGTGCTTGGTGCTAAGCTAAAGATCAGACAGAGGTTGAACATTGCTCAACAGCAAGGAGACCTGGATGCTGTCAAGAGACTGACACATGAGCTCAACGAGGCTGAAAAGAAATTCAGCAAGATCACAAACACACGAGCTGATACGACATCAATTACAGCACTGATTTCAGAGAAGAACAGAAAGTTGAATAACGAGCGTGTGAGAACTGCTGAGCTCAAAAACTTCGAGAAGAGACGTACAACTACGCAGGCAAGTAGTGATCCTTTTGCAAGATTGACAACTAGAGCAAGAATGTACTATAGTGAAGCCAATAAGGAAGAAACTGAGAAGGCCAAACAGGATGCCGCTGAACAAGCAGAGGCCAACGCTCACAAAGAGCAAAAGGAGCAAGAGCTTCTACAGACCGCAAAGTACAGAACATTGGGTCAATTCGACAAGATTATCGCTGGTGTGGACTTCAAGTTTGATGTCCACGTGTAGGGGCTGTTTCAATGACGGGCATAGCACTGTTGTATGTGTATTTTAATGAATGTTTAAAGCTCTCTTTATCGAAAGCGCGTTTGTAACTGTACCTGTGTTTTTCTGCGAATTTTTATGCCAGTGTAAGATCTGTAATTATGTCATATACATTTGAAGTTTATTACTAGTGAAATACAATGGCTGAAACTGTTGACGCTGATGCAATTGCTCGATGTGTCATAGATGTATTCGAAAGGAGCAAAAGGGGTAAGCCTGTGATACGTTCTAATGGATTGAAAGAATGGACCGTTCTGGCAGGCATCGTCGCCATCGTAAAAGATGGATCTTTACTACCCTTGACTGTCACCACCGGTGTCAAAGCTCTTCCTGATCGCCTGCTATCACGAAGTCAAGGAAAGCTTCTTCATGATTGTCATGCTGAGATCCTTTCTTTAAGGGCGTTTAACCGTTATATTGCCAATGAATGTTTAAAAATAGATGAAAGCGATATTGTTCAATCTGAAAGTGGAAAGAAATTCAGTATCAAACCTGGTGTGAAACTTGCATTGTACATCAGTGAGCCTCCATGTGGTGATTCGAGCCTTGAACTCTTAGTTGGAGATAACGATGCTGAGTGGAATGCTGTTACTTGCTTAGATGGTGGCGTTTTGAGAGGTAGAGAATGCTACAAAGACACTGGCAAGGTAAGGACTAAGCCTGGTAGAAGAGATTCTTCCATAACGCTATCGAAGAGCTGCTCTGACAAACTGGCATTGAAACAATTCACAGGGATACTGAATTCATTGTTGCATCGGGTCTTCTTGACAACTGTATACTTGGACTATCTGATCTTACCCAAAGATCGTATTGTTGACAATGCCCTCCGTCGCTGTTTTCAGGAACGTTTTGACCCTGAAGATTTGAAGTCCTCAGACTTCCATGCTATCAGACTGCTCTCAACCACGGTAAAACACTCATTTGAGAGAGAGGATGACACCATGCCTGCTTCAAACTTCAGTCTGATCTGTATACCTTCTCTTTTGACAGAATGTGTCAATAACTCTGTCAAGGACGGATTCTATTCCAAAAAGACTATGGTAAGGCCCAACGGTGAAAGCTGTCTCTCTCGTAAAGCATTGCTCGAACAATGCAAGAGTCTGTTATGTTTCGATAACTCACTCACCTACTATGATGTTAAGCGGGACAACTTTGAGTATCAAAATTTGAGAAAGCATGCTCAGGAGTCCCTCGGTGCTTGGAACCATACTACAAGAGATGACTTTCAAATTTATCATCAATAATACTATCGTTGATTGGGTGAGCATATCAGATTCCAGAGATTGTACCCATATGGACCAATACTTTAATGAATAGCGTTTATTACTCATATAAGAACATATATTTCAAGAAAGGGCGGTCTAGTTGTCGTAATATCAAATGATTTCTTAACCTTACTCTATGAGGAGACTGAAATTTGGCCTGGAAGCTCCGCAGCCTGTGTCAAAATTATGGTGGTTCGTTTCTCTGTTCTTTTTGTGTCTCTAATATAGTCAAACATTGATCCTGTTTAGCTTCAAATGCATGCCGTGCTACGATCATTCAGACCCTGAGTCTGATCCTGATCCTTCATCATCATCCTCATCACCAACATCTTGAGTACCTGCTATTGTTAGTCCATATTCTAATTGCGTTCTTGTGGTTAACTCACCTCTTTCTCTTTCTTCTTCTTCTAGTTGAAAAGCGATCTCTGCACCTTGGAGAGTCTCTAAGAGCTGATCGTTATCACGCACCAAATCAATTGGCTTGAGACCGTTCGCATTCCTGATCCTAGCATCTGCACCTGCCTCGATCAGTGTTTCAGCAATAAAGGCACCATGTTCTGGTTCTTGCTCGGCGTAGCGTACAGCTAAATGTAAGGGCGTATCGCCATCAAGACGGTTTGTTGGATCTACTTCCACGCCATGCTGATCCAGTATCTCATCCATCACTTCATATGATCCATATTTGGCTGCTAAATGGAGCGGTGTATTTCCTAAAGCATCTGTTGATCCGTTGATAACGGATGAGATCTGATCACCGCTGGCTTTCACAATTTCCTCAAAAAGGTCTGTGTTGTTTCTTCTAGCGGCGTCAAGTATCTGCTCTTTGAACGATGCTCCTTCTTCAGCCATGACGTACTCTATATATGTCAGGTTGAGTGTACCTTGGACCCCATTCCTTACGAGCATTGCTGTCTTTAGGTTAAACATTATATTAATTGGCAGTGTATCCGGCGCGGTCCTATCACGGGGCATCTAACGCCGCTGATATGGACGCGACTTCCCTGCACTAAAAAATTTCACCAAAACAACACTGTGCGGTCGTTACATATGGAGGTATTGTGTGTTGATAGTGTGTGATAATACTGATTCTAAAGAATACCAAGGATGTCTTCAATGGCTCTCCCTGCTCTTCTAGGGTTTCTCCAGTCCCCGGATAATACGACTCGTAATGAGGCCGAATCCGAGATTGCCCGCTACATAGCAGCTGACCCTTCGAACACCGCGTTGGAGCTCATCTCTACAACAGAATCCAACCCTGACACTGCAATCAGACAAAGTGCACTGCTTTATTTGAAGAAAATCGTGCCTCTCTATTGGAGTCCTGGATTCAATTCATTTGTCGGACCAGTAATATCGCAGGAGCATAAACAGATAATCAGAAGCGCCCTTCTGAAACTCATCACCTCTGATAAACATTCAAAGATACGTAATGGTGGATCATATGCCGTTGTCCAAATAGCCGCTGTGGACTATCCAGATGAATGGCCGGATCTTTTGCAGACATTGTACAACCACATGATCTCACTGGATCGTATTGCTGTTCTTGGCGGATTATCTTTGCTACAAGATCTTTTGGACGATTTGGTGACTGAAAAACAGTTCTTCAGTGGCATTGGCACCGCAGTGATCTCACAATGTATAAAGCTCATGGGAACTGCGTCTATTGATGCCGAAGTAAAGACATGTGCGGCAAACCTCTACAAGACGTGTCTTCTTCAGTTGCAAAGTCCAAGTTTTCTGGATGACCCAGAGAAGATGCCTGCGCTACAGAGCCATTTCACTGAGATTGTCACAATGCTGACCATTCTTCTCCAAGATACCACGATTGATATACACTGTCTGCTGTTCCGGACAACTCTTTATTCTATCAGCTATGTGCTTGCAACTGAGTTTCCGGAAGAACTATTCGAGCATAATGCCAAAACTGCCATTCAAGGTGAAACTGTTAAGGACTCCACACAATTAGCTGAGTTATACAATAAAATGATCATTCTTGAAGAGAGTGATTTGCCGAACGAAACAGAGTACAGCTCATCGACAGTCATCTGTAATCTCGTAATCGAACAGTTTGAGCTGCTTGGTGGATTGGCTGATCTTGCGCTATTTGCTAATTTACCGAACGATCAATTCTTGAAGGCAATGATCGAGTATGCCTCTCTTCCACTTGAGGCAGAGTCGGACTACTCTGCCGAGTATGGACTATTTGTAACTGAGGAAACAGGTGTATCTCCAGACTTTACTGTCAGAAGTGCCATTGCTGAATATCTTTCCCAGTTGAATGATGGCGATGTTTCTAAGATGTTTGAATATTTACTACATCAGTTGGATAATGCCCAAGATTGGAGGGTCACAGAAGCTGTTCTTACATTGCTCGAGGGTTTGTTTGACCATGAGACGGAAATTGACTCATCTGTCTCGCTAGTTGAGTTGTTGAACAAATTTATGTCACTTGCTGAAGATAAGAATGTGTTCCTTCGTTCAAGAGCGGTGATGATAATACCTTCATTCTTGGATAAGTTTTCCTCTAGACTAGGTGGAGAGTTCCCAAACAGGTCACTTCTACACTGTATTAGATTGGCAAATAATGACTCTACAGAGCTTTTCAAGGCCTCGTTCTTAATTGCATTAATCTCTTTCAGAAATGTCGTTGAAGTGTCGCAGCTGAGCAAAGAGACACAAGGAGTTATACTAAGCATAGTTTCATCTTTGATTCCAACTGCTACCGAAGACACACCATCTCTCTTAGCTGAGGCACTGTCAGTAGCCCTGCCGATTGACCATAGTTCATATGATGCAGTTGAACTCTTGTTCCAGATTGTATCTAAGGATCCAAATGACGCTTCTCTATTGATAGATGTTGGGAGTGCGCTTGAACAATTATTGGAGGAGATTGATATGCCAACTTATTTATCCTACATTCAAAAGGCTCTTCCAAGACTATTACCAGAGATTCAAAATTCCACAGGTGAATTTAAATCTGAGTTGATGGTCTCTATTGAGCTCGTAAACATATTCATTTCTAACGCTCCAGAGCAGCTTCCATTGGATTTGGTAACTCAAGTCGAATCACCAATATCTCATTTAATTCTAATCTCGACGGATGATCAAATTTTACAAGTCACTGGAGAACTCTTTACTTCTTTGATCAAACACTCCGACCCTGTGTGTTTCGACGTCAATGTTGTTTTACAAATCTTGAGCAAATATCTAAGTTCAGAGCTTTCTGATAGTGCAGCGTTGAACGTTGGCTCATTATCGGTTTCGATCATGAAGACTTTCCAGTCGAGCTTACAAGATTTTTTACCAGAAATTTTAAAGGCAACTACTACCAGGCTATTACATGCCAAAGAGCTTGCTACGGTCAATGATCTCTTGAATGTTCTGTGCTATATGGTATCATTAGATGTCAATCAATCGATTCAATTTCTTCATCAGTTTGAGATTAGCAAGATCTTCAACATATGGTTTGAGCATTTCGGATCTATATCTGGTACTGATAACATTTCAAACCATTGTAAGGCATTTATGGAAATTTTCCGTAAGGCACCTAATCTTGATTTCTTGGTACAAGGAGATGAGATCATTCTTCCAGATTCCAGTGTCATTTTTACTAGATCGATGAGATCGAAGGCATCATTTGTACAGATTCCAGTGAGAGCAAAGATCATCAAAGTATTGATCAGTGAATTGAGAGACCAATCTGCAAATCATGATGCTGAGAACTTTGCGGACGATTTGGCAAATGATGCTGTTGTGGATGGAGATGATGAAGGATGGGAAGATTTTGCGGATGATGCCCATGAAAATTTCGAAAGTTTGCAGAAATATGTTGGTAAGCATGAAGGTGGTAACTTTACAGAGTTAAGAGAAGAACTTGTTCAATTCTTCAAAGAAGTTACTTCTGGGGATGTAAACAACTTCGGAGAAATTTACATGAGCAACAGTCTGACGGATGAGGAACGTAAAACAGTGGCCGAGCTTGTTACACTGTAACACAGGCCATTCAAATAAAAACATCTCTACAACATGCAGTCACTGACAATAAATATTCAGTCTCTGTAAATATGATATTATAACGGGGTGCACTTACGAGTCTCGTGACTTATATATATATTGTGCTTGTACTTTGTGCCTTTCACTCGTCACCCGTGTATAACATTGGTCATTTTCTAGTAGCAACATTATTCTATTTCTTGTTCCGTAGGGTAGTACTGTTACTGAGTCTAGGCCTTCTTTTCTTCAATAATGGCCTCCTTTTGCAATGGTTCTTCCGTCTTCGCTGAATCATCTTTGACAGTTGCAGTATCTGATGCCTTCTTAGTAGCATCGGACTCTACAGTGTCTTGAGCTTGTTCAACTTGTTCAGGTTTCGGTTCCTCATCCTTTTCGAAATCCTCCAACTTGATGTTATCCTTCACCGGTGTGACTATGTGCTGAGATGAAGCTTGTTCTTCTTTGATCAACTCTTGTTGTTCTTTGATAAGCTCCAATCTCAATGCAACATCATCCGAGGAGACTTCAGATTTGGTAACGTTGTAGACTTGATCAGGGATAGAACGCAAAACTTGAATAAGGGCGTCATAGTAACTATGAATGTTAGATGCTTCACCATAGGTATAGACACTTGATAGGATCAAGAGAGTAGAAGGGATCTTTTGTCTCAATCTAAGGTCCAACCAGATCTTGAGGTCATCTTTCAATCTCGCTGGTGACACGTCTTGAGTCTTGATACCTCTCGATACACACGCTGATTGCAATTCGCTGAGTGATAATGACTCAACACCTTCGTAGTCTATCGCACGATCATCCTTGATGATCTGTAATAGTTTGTATCTAATTTGATATCTCAATATTTGATCTGAGCCAAAAGGTCTTAGGTTCATATATTTGGCCATTGCAACAAGTTGTGGTCTTGACAAGTTATCCAAGACCAAGTCATTCTTGAACAATCTTGCAATTTTGTTGACTTGTTCTTCTGTTGGAGTCTCACCATATGTATATAAAGTCTTGAAGAACTGTACAAATTCGGCCTTGTCTGAATCACTGGCGGATTTTGGTAATTTCATACCACTTTCTTCGAAAGTTTGTCTAAGGAAGGCAGAAGTTTGCTTTCTTGTCTTAAGAAGCTTATCTTTTTTCTTTGTCTTATCTGCACTTGATTCATAAGTTGAAGGAAGCAAGTTTGGGAAAAGCTTTAGAGCAATTGGTAATAAAAGCTCAGCAAAAGGTATGATGATGAACGCAGAAAACGGAACCAATCTGAACAGATCACCTGTTGTTCTTGATAGTTGTGTCTGTTCTCTTCTGGTTAGTTCATAGCCTCTGAGCATCTTGAATAGCAACTTTGTTGAGATTCTAACTTCATACCCCAAAAGCTTTGTACCGTTCCAGTAGTGTTGAATCTCATGTTTGATTCTTTCCTTCAATGGCGGTTTTACCGCTTTTGTATCAACTTTTTGCGGTAGGTCTACTGTTGCTGACTGGTCCAGTGGCTTGAGTTCTTTCGAGGTTGGTTGTGTCGTACTGCCATTGGTGGTACTGGTGGTTGGCTTTGATGACTCGGGCTTCTGGGATGTACTTTGATATCTGAGTTGTGAAGGCAAAAGCACAATAGATGAAGTCTTCTTCTGGGCAAGCAGTATAGCAGTAGATCTTCTGACAGGCAGTGGCGCCTTCATAAGTGAGCCGCAACGTAACAGTTGTGACTGGATCATTATGAGTCTGTTTATTAGCCTTGGGTGTGTAGTATAACCAGTCCTCTCTTAGTTCCTCTTAACCACAGATGGCGTAGTCTCCGGTGTTATGGGCGATGTGTGTAATCTCTGATATATGACTCTTGTCTTCGATAGATAGCAATGACTTCTCGGTGAACACTGAGCTGCTATTGAACCAACGAATTTGTCCTTAGCTTCCTAATATTACTATATCTAGTGTTATGTGCTGATGTTGAAAGATTTCTCCGCTAAAAGTTTGGATATTGTTAGTGTAGCTGTTGCCATATACAAAATTACTGCTAACAATATAACGTCAGCCCGAGCGCCAGTCATGGAGATGACTTTTTTTTTGTTCTTTGCCAATTTTTGCCCGTATGACACGGACGGGATCGACGACAAACGTCGCCCATGGACATCCTGGGGGAAACATCCGGACACCGCTCACTTAGGGTCATGCGAAAAATGATTAGTCATATATTACACTCTGTAATGAATATATTAGGTAATTCTTTCTAATGTGTCTCCTTACCATAATCACCAAATTAGCGTATTTATCTCTTGATTTCTCATACAGCCAGATAAAGCTATGCACTCCACAGCCAAACTTGAGCATCAGACACCAACTCACCAACGATAAAAGAGGATATACAACTCCTCTACATTATCACACACATAGCTATTCATCTCCGCCACATATCACAAACAAATGGAGTCGATGCCGGGGGCGTTCCCATCAGAATCACCACCACCGCTTAGCACTAATAATGTACCCATTAATAGTACAGGCAGTCATTCTAGTACAGACGAAGAATTGTTATCCACTATATCTCCAGAACTTTTATCCGTTCAGAAATCACTCCATTCAAGGAGAAGCTCTTTCAAAAGAGACCTTTCGAACAAGTTAAGCCTAATCGCAGGTGTATATATCGTATGGATCTATCTCTACGATTGCAGTTTCTTACTCCTTCTGATACATGGTGGATGCCATATGGTATGTGTAATATACTAACTTTATGCTAATAGTCATATATACTAACATAACTGCCTTTTTAGCTTTTGATATCACACTTCAAATCAGATGACCTACCAATGTCAAAGCAAATATTACAAATTTTAACATTTCAATGGGTTTTAATATCAAACTGTTTATCAATCTTGTTACACTACATAAGAGATGTTCCTATTGCAGAACCAACAGGTTATATTTATGGACATCATTCTATTGAAATAATCGGAGAGATTCAATTGCAGAATGGTAATAAATCATGGCTATTCATGTTGGATGTGTTGATCTTTCTTGTGCAGATATTGATGTACTCATTCAAATTTGATTCTCCGAGATATTCACATCAAGTACAATCCGCCATACGTCAAAATAACAGTTCAATATTACAACTAGAATACGATGGCTCAAATGGTTATACAAGGGCTACAAGTATACCTGTTATAGAATCGCTTCTACCAAATTTCTTGACGGTAAATGAACTTTTGAAGATAGATGCAGACGATAATGCAAGATTTCAAAGGTTTGCTGAAAGACATGGAGCATATGATTATCTTTTAGCAGACCCGAATACAAATACAATGTATGACTCTACCGCTGATACTAATAACACAAATAATAATGCTAATACAAATGCATTGAATGGATAGTAATAGTCATAATAGTAACTAACAATGTTTTAATGTTAGTTCATTAATGGTGATAAATGGTTAATGGTTTATATGGTTGCATTTTAAGTTTGCTTTTGTAGAATAGATACCTCTCTTTAGAATCAAACCTAGGCTGCTAGTACTACATCGATTACAAAATTTATATGCAGACGCGTACGTGTATGTGCAAAAATAACCCTGATACGCGAAATCTCAGACCCATTGACAATGTTTACCAAGTTCAAAAACTTTTCAGGTATCAACTTTTATTCTCCTGCACTAATAAATGCTAAGTACAAAGAGATTCATATCATCTACTACAAGTGTTATGACCCAGGAGCTCAAGAAACAAAAATTATCGTCAATGTCACAACAATTAAAAGTCTACAAACGTTCAGAAAACGCCACAACCCCGACAAAGGGTTCTGCCCTTGCAGCTGGTTATGACTTATACTCGTCGGAGAAATCAATTGTACCAGCAAAGGGACAAGCAATGGTCGCTACGGACATTTCAATCATCGTTCCAGTCGGCACGTATGGCCGTGTTGCACCACGCTCAGGTTTGGCCGTGAAACATGGAATCTCAACAGGTGCCGGTGTTGTTGATGCCGATTACAGAGGTGAGGTTAAAGTTGTCCTATTTAACCATGGTGAGAAGGATTTCGAGATTAATAAAGGTGATAGAATAGCTCAGTTGGTTCTAGAAAAGATTGTCGATGCCGATATTGTGGAAATCTCTGAAGAAGAATTGGACACAACAGAGCGTGGTGCCGGTGGATTTGGCTCAACAGGTAAGTGAATTGAACACTTTACAGGAAAATTATATTTATATTATCATGAAGAATAAAATCCATTCAATGATCTAGTTATGTACACATTTGATGTAAAAGCATCTTATTTCTTAGCACCATACTTGTTCACAACTTTACCGTCCGGAATGGTGAAGAAGATGTACTTACCACGCTCGATCTTATCCAATCTGTAGTAACCCTTTCTCTCAAATTGGATGATATCACCAACCTTCATCTGTTTGATGTTCAAGTCACCAAGACCAGCAGTGTGGAACTCGGTGTCTGGAGTGATGAAGTCCTCAAAGTTGTCACCTTCATCTAACTTGTCCTTAGTGATCAACAAGTCAAAGTCAACAAGATCAACATCAACCTTATCAGAAGTGTCAGCCAACCATGTAACTTTATGCTTGGTCTTTCTGAAGTCACCTTCCAAGTGCAACTTAGCATCGATGGAAGTGATCTTATCACCCTCCTTGTTGATCTTGGAGACAATGATGTTACCCCAGTCCATTAAGGTCAATTCCTCGCCATCCTCAAGGGATTGGGCATCCTCTTGGTCAATCAAAACGTTATTGGAGAAAATGACATCCTTCTCTCCGACATCTGGGTTCTTCTTGTGCTTTGGCTTTTTCTCGGTCTTTGGCTCAGCTGGTGCACCTTCAATGTTGACCAAAACAGGGTCAACAATAGCAGTATGACGTGGAGCAATTGGGTCAATAACCTTCTTGTTCATAGCCCAGATAATGGACCACTCCAAGTTAATGACGTTTCTAGATGGACCTTGAGAGATGACAAAGTTATTCAAACCTTCAACAGTCATACCTCTTCTTCTAACACCTCTGACGGTTGGGAATCTTGGATCATCCCAGTTAGAAACGTATCCCTTGTCGACAAACCATTGCAATTTTCTCTTGGAAAGCAATGTTCTGACAAAGTTCACTCTTGCGAAATCCCAGATGTGGACCTTTCTCAAGTTCAGTGCCTTTAAGAACCAGTCGTATTGTGGATTTCTATCTCTGTACTCAATGGTACGCAGAGCATGGGTCACACCTTCAAGGGAATCAACAACTGGGACACAGAAGTCATAAGTTGGATAGATCTTCCATTCGGTACCGGTTCTGTGGTGAGGAGTCAAGTTACATCTGTAGATAACTGGGTCACGAAGAGCCTTGTTTGGATTGTCAAATGAGATCTTTGCACGAATACAGTTCTTCAAACCTTCCTCGGTACCGTTCTTCATCTCCTCGGTGAAGATTCTCAAGTTCTCCTCAACAGAACGTTCACGTCTCTCGGATGGAATACCGTCCATTCTCTCCTGTCTCATCTTCTCTTGGATAGTGTCATCGGCATATGCCTTACCTTCCTTGATCAATTGAATAGCAAGGTCGTACATCTCAACAAAGTAGTCGGATGAGAATGTGAGCTTGTCACCTTTGATACCCAAAAGCTTCAAATCCTCAATGATTGAGTCTTGGAACTCTTCCTTCTCCTTTGAGGGGTTGGTGTCATCGAATCTGATGATCAACTTACCGTGGTACTGGTCGGCGAAGTATTTGTTCAAAATAGCAGCTTTAGCATGACCAATGTGTAAGTATCCAGATGGCTCAGGTGGGAAACGGGTAACGACTTGGCCATCCTTTGCATCCGGAAGATCGATGTCGAAGTTGGCCTTGTGTGACTCCTTAGATCCATCGGCTTTAACTTTTGACTTCTTCTTCAACTCAGCAACAGACTTAACCATCAACTCAACCATACCACCAAATCTCTTGTCTTGTTCCAAGAATTGGTACCATCTGGTAACGTTTTGGTAAACGGTGTTCTTGATGATGGAACCGACCATACCGTTGGCTCTGAGAGAGCCCCAGACGGCAATATCAGCTAATGAGACAGAGTAACCAACGATGAATGAGCGCAAGTTCAAATGAGCATCGAGCTTCTCCAAGGAGACAGCTAACTTCTTGAAGTCCTTGACGGAGAGCTCAGAGGCAGCCAATGAAATCCATTCAGCTGACTCCTTAGCAGCGACAAGCACGGTTGGGAACTCATCGGCCAATTGGTTCAAGACAGCAGCGGTGTCCTTGAAGGATTCTTCACCCTTTTTAAGGACAACGGCAGCACCGTCGGTGGCCTTTTCATCGACAAAGTTGATGTTGATTGCAGTTTCGGTTTTGGAGTTGACAAAGGCGGCAGCTGTGAGGGCAGCATATGCAACAGCTGGAGCCTTTGCAGCAACAGTGAGTGAGTAGGACATTGGGTAGTTTGTTCTTCGGGAAGACCAAGCTGGTGATGGAGGTGGATTAAAAGTGTCAAAAGACATTTTATATGCCTGAGCATTTTGGAGTTTGATTTTTTTCTTTGATTTGCGCCCAACGTTCACTATGCTCTTCGTCAGATTTCGCGCAATTGCGCGCGGGCAGCGAAAAAAAAAAAGCATACTAATAAGCTGCAGCTATATTGTATATGAAAAGTTTCAAGGCCAAAAGCAGAAGACCATGCCATCATTTGTGACTCAGAAATATCACGTCACGTACACCAAATAAACGAGATGAACACCCCGAAGATCTTCCCGCTGAATAGCCGATCTGATGCTACTGCTCTCCGGCAGCCAAAGGAGCTGTGCTCCTACTCCAGAAGCTTCGACGGTGAATACGTAAACGATGACTCGTGTCTCAGCTATTACTTTCTCCCAGATTCAGATATCGATACGAATATTGATCTTGCTGCTGGATTCTCAAAGTTCAAGAAATTCGATGACGATGAAGATGGAAAGATGGTTGGTTTGCTATCTGCATTGATGAACTATGAATCGAAGAAGGACACCAAGGTAAAGGCTGATATTATAACGTGGAGAGGTATCATGACATCTTTATTGATATTGCCATATGAACAGAGAAACAACATTGACCTCAATATCATCTACTTTGATGGCCATATCTTCATACAGCAAGATAAGAAGTCAAAGAAGCTGCACTATAAAGAACCTACTCCGGAACAGGCCAAGTTGATGTACTCAGGTTATAAGTTCGAATCCATTGCAACGGTTCCTAAACCTCTTAGTGAAGTGTCAAGAGCAACAATTGAGAAGAGAAATAAGAAGATTGTGAATAACGTAGAACAATACGCCTCTGTTGTAAGAACAGGCATAGGCAAGACCAAGATCATCGTTGGCGGTGAAGTCGATTGTGTATGGGACTATAAGCCTGAAGATGACAATCCTTTACCACACTACGTTGAGCTCAAGACCTCGACACAGATATCCACACCAGGACAGAGTGTCACTTTCGAAAAAAAGCTATTCAAGACTTGGGCACAGTGCTTCCTCTTGGGTATCACAAAGGTGATTTACGGGTTTAGAGATGAAAACCTGATCCTACGGGCGGTTGAGGAGTACAAGACTGAAGAAATCCCTGTGCTTCTGAAATCGAACCCTGTGAATACGAGCCCTACAAAGATCAACTGTGTGGATTCCCTGAGGTGGTACGGTGCTGTTTTGGAGTGGATAAAGGAGTCCATTCCAGAGGATGAATCGAAGGCTTGGAGATTGTCATTTGACCCACAACAGAAGAATCTATCGCTGTATCAACTACCACCTGATGTAACGGATGAAGTGTTGAACGGTGGAATATTGACTGATGAGTTTAAGCAATGGAGATTACAAAAAAGAGAATAGACTGTCAAAATGTTTTGATTTATAGCATTATTTAATACTGTTGTTCCATTCATCATTGTAGTTCCATAAATATTGAATATGTAGGTTTACTCTGTAATTACATTAGAAGAAAGCAAAGCCCTGGAAGTGTTTTCCCTTTCCAACCTCAGCAATCTTTTTAACATCCTCATCGTCCAATTCGAACGTGAAAATGCTGAGAGCATCGGCAAGACGTTCAGGTTTAGAAGACGTTGTCAATGGGATGATACCGTTTTGATAGACCCATCTGAGCAAGATGAGGGTTTCGCTCTTGCCGTATTTTTCAACAAGAGATGGCAACAGCTCATCCAGTGGTCCTGGTCTTGCTCTCATGATTGGAGCCAGTGGAGAATATGCCTCCAATATGATATCGTGGGCCTTACAGTATTCAATGATTCCTGGAGTCTGTTCTTGCAAGTAACCATGGAATTCGATCTGGTTAACAACTGGCTTCACAGTGGCTACTTTATCAATCTTTTCCAGCCATTCAACGCTAAAGTTAGAGACACCGATGTTTTTGATTTTACCCTCTTTGTGCAAAGCTTCTAATTCTAACCAAGCATCTTCAGTGGAGATACGATCTTGATCCTTCTGAGGACTGTGCATCAGGTATAGATCCACGTAGTCAAGTTGCAATTGTGCCAATGTCTTTGTGAGCGATTCCCTTGGTCCAGCAGATCCCGTCAGCCTGTAGGCAGCTGGAGACCACTTATCAGTGACAAAGAGTTCCTCTCTTGGAATTCCAGATTGTTTAATACCTTCACCAACCTCACTATGTGTGAAATATGCCTCTGCTGTGTCGATGTGTCTGAAACCAATGTCAATTGCAGTCTTCACCTGGTCAACAAGGACTTGGATAAGCTCATCGCCTTTGTTCTGGTCACGTTGTTCCCACTTCTGGATACGCCATTGTGTTCCTGATCCGAATCCGATAGCTGGGATCTTTGTACCAGAGGACTTGATTGTGAGAGATGGGATCTTTGGGACAGTCATCTTTGGGAATTTTATACTAATTTGCACGACGTGGGGCTGATGTGTGATTAAGAGAAACTGCTTTGTACACAATTATTTAACTGCTGAACAGGTAAAAGGTTCTTTCCCAGTGAATTTATACTATCTGTACTACAACAGATTCCCGTGTGGAGGCTCCACCATATTATCAGGATGCCATTTTATATTCGTCAGCATAATTTCGTCACCGTTTCCGAAAGCGGTTATATTTCCGCCAATCTTAAAAAATATGCCCTAAACTAACAACGAAAAAAAAAAAAAAAAACACTATGGCGCACGATTTCCATACTGTTATGACGCTTAATATAGGAGCTTAAGTAGGAGCTTAAATATATACAGACTAAAAGCTGTACAGTAGGTATAAATTTATATTGAAAGAGTACATGTTATGGTGACATTGACACTCAGTCGAAGAAAATATCATCGACAACCTTTGTCTTGTTCAACTTCTTCTTCTTAGATGGTGATTTGCTTGGTGATCCCATTTTGATAGGGCTCATTGTCATACTGTTGACGACCGAGGAATCTTGTAGCACAGACGTGGCCTTCTTGCTTGGTGATGAGAACTTCACATCTTCCTCGAACTTGAAATGCTTGTTTGGTGAGCTTCTTATGATCTTGATTGGACTTAGGCTCAGCAAGTTCTCTTTGTCTTCAAAATCGCTAAATCTAACCTTTTTGTTACTTCCTTCTTCAAAGTTATCTGAGAGTCTCTTCTTACCAATAGCATCATCGCCATTCTCTTCATATCTTTCGATCAGATCTTCTATCTTCTTGGTCTTTTTCTTGTCCTTCTTTTCAAGTCTTTTCTGCTCCTTCTCAGATTCTTGGAGCTTTGATTCTAATTCTTGGATCTTGATTTTCAACTCTTCATTTTTTAAGGATGATTCACTTATTCTTTGAAGATCAGTGAGTTGAGCCTCGTAATCATCCGTTAACCGTTGAATCTTCGACTCAAGGTCCTTAGACAGTTCTGTGATCTTGGATTCATAATCTTCCGATAATAGTCTCAATTTCTCATCAACATCCTCCTGATGTGATTGTCTCAATTCATTCAAAGTTTTAGTATGAAGAATGTCTAGCTCTTGAATCTTTGCCTCGTATTCTTCAGTGACTTCTTTTCTAATTCCAAATTCTGTTTCAACTTCCTTGTCTTTCATCAAAGCGAACTCTGCAGTGAGGTTCTCGTTTAGCTCTTTTAACAGCCTGATCTCCTCTGTGTATTGAGCATTGAGCTGATCCCCATTCTCTAGTGAGTTACGCCCCGAAATTTGGACCTTGGAGATTGGCTGGATGTATCTGATAGCATGCATGATAGAAGAAAGACTGGAATAAGGATCTAGAGTTAAGAGGATTTTGATTCTATTTGGAGTCATATTACCAAATAAATCTGTCAATAACAATCTTGTAAGTTTCGAGGTTCTTAGATGGGATCTGTCAAACTTTTTAGACTTCATCAATGACAAGCATCTCCCTAGTTCTGTTAAACTGGTATTGGTGTAATTACCCTCCTTGAACTCTTTACCTTCAGTCTTTGCAGCCTTACTTCTTTCGGAGCCTGCTAAGTCTGCGATTGTAAGTCTGACCGTTCTAATAGTAGACCCAATTGCTCTATGAAGGTTGAAATATACAAATAAATGCGATCTTGAACTTGTACGATTTAGATTTGTAGCACTGACGGCTCTTCTCTTTATGCACTTATGAAGCACAGTTTTTGCATCTTCCAGATTTGTGACATAGATCTGTCTGATCTTACTTGGTTTAATCTTACCGTCCTTCCCATCAGTAACAATATCCAACGATTGGTTCACTGTCTTCTTTGGGTCGAGCGAAAGGTCCCTTATACGATCATTATATATCTCAAACACTGAGATGGAGAGACCATATTCACCATCACAATCTCTCTGAGAGTTGGAGCTAATCAGCAAACAGTCCCCAAAATGTTTCTTAAAGACCTTGTAGTTGGCAAAGTTCCCGTTGACCTTGTTGAAGATCTCGTTGAGTGAATAGATTGAGAGTCCTGGGTTTGAATCATCACCGTAAATTGAATAGGATTTTCCAGAGTTCGATGGTCCCAGTGTGAAAAATGCACTATCTTTGTCTGTGAATAAATCTTCAGTAAGGTCTTTCATCGTCTCATTGTACAAGCTCAATTGCGAGATGTCATTGAAGATCTTTGTGAACTTGTTAGGGGCTGTTGTATCCTTGAATTTGATCTCTCTATCCGTTTGTGTTTCGATCATACTCTCCATGGATTTCTCCTCTGGGGTATTGCCCTGAGGCTTTAGCCTTAAGTAATGTGGTACAGTATTCATCTCAAGTTCCCTGCACAAACTATCCTCTTTGTGGGTTTGGCTTGAATTATGGTTTTTCCTTTGATGAATGAGATCTCTCAAAGGCTGTTTTGTTTACGTCCTTTAAATTCTTCCTGATCTGCAGAAGATCAATGGCAGCGTTTGTTTACGTTTCGCTTCATCAAGTAATTTTCGCGGAATGCCCTTAACAGAAAATTCAGTATTGGGACTCCACCTTGAATTAGTTATATTAGCTAGTACACCACAGAAGCTGACTACTACAAGGCCCTTGAACCCAACATAGGAAACATCACCCGCAATGGCAGAAGAAAAGGTATTAGAAGATAACAGCTCGTCTACCAGTGTTAGTGAAAATGCTACTGGGTCAACGCTGACAAGAAAGCGTACCAGAGATGACCTCGAGGAAGAGGAGGAGCAGGAGATCACTGCCTCGGAGGAGAGAGAGTTCAAACAGGTAAAGCGTGTTTCCGAAGATAAAGCTCATGATGCTAAGAATAGTGATGCTAGTAAACCTTCAGAGGAGATTTCTAAGTCTGATTCCGATGACCAGCCCGGAGAATCTGAAAAGAATGACGATATTGCCAATCTAAAAGAACAGAAAAATGAAGAACCTAACCCTCAAGAGCCAGCAAAGTCAGATGTGCTTGACTCAGAAGAAAATTCTGACTCAACAAAAACTTTGGAAAGTACAGAAAAGGATGAACGTAAAGATGTTTCATTGTCTCAGAAGCCTGAGAAGTCTGCTGAGACAACTGAATCCGCCAACACAAGGGTAAAAGAACAAGAGACGCCGGTAATTGAAGAGAAGAAGGTTGAAGAAAAGGAGAAAACGAAACCTAAATTTGTCTTCGGAGCGGCTACCTCATTCGGAGCACATGCCTTCTCACTTGTTGACAAGACGAAGAACGTTTTCGATACTAAAGAACCTCTTTCAACCACACCAACCTCACAGGCTTCTTCATCTACTGGCACTTCATCTGTGTTTGGTTCCAGATCCAGCTTTGGAAATGCCTTCCAATCGGCCATCTCCAAGAAATCCATATTCGATACCGTTGAATCTGAGAAGGAAAGCACAGAAGAGCCAAAGGATACTCCTACATCAGGCAACCTATATAAGCAAGTTGATTTGGAAAAGACTGTTGTAAAATCGGGTGAAGAAAATGAAGAACAGGTCTTCACCTGCCGTGCTAAACTATACACCCTAGACCTTACAGATGTGAAGCAAGGTTGGAAAGAGCGTGGTGTTGGAAACGTCCATGTCAACAAGAGTGAAACACACTCTTCGAGGATTATCATGCGTTCTAATGGTTTACTGAAAGTCATACTGAATACAGCTCTGGTAAAAGGCTTGGAAATTAATAAAGGTATGCCATCTTCACTACACAGTGAAAAATTCATCAGAATTACATCAGTTGAAGATAGCAAACCTGTTCAATACGCAATCAAGACAGGAAACATCGATACGACCCAACAGCTCTACGACTCTCTGATGAAACTCATTCCAAGTGTATAAATATAATGTTACAATTTAATGAATGATAATGTGCAAATAGTAGATCCTTTTACACCACCGAATTCAAAGCTTGGATAATCAACTTTTTTCCAAAGTTTAACAGTATCGCTTACAATTATAGATTCTAGTTCCTTTTCCGTGAAGTTGCACGATGTTATCAGAAGGACAGAGTCTTTCTGCATGAGCTTTTCAACTACCTTTGGATACATCTCAACAGCAGTTTGCTCCCCATATTTCAGCCCACTAAGTGCTATAGCATCTAAGGTTCCCTTGTCCAATACAACGTCGAACGTCTTTGGTGACCATGAGTCTTCAAATATATCCACAACCTCAAATTCTACATCAACGTCGTTCTCCTCTGCTATGCTCTTTGCAAAGTCAACAGATTTTTCAGAATAGTCAATCCCTAACATCTCACCTTTAAAGCCTTCTTCTCTGAGCGTGAAGAGTAAATGGCCATTTCCAGTTCCTACATCAACCATTGAAGACTCTGAATTGAGCTTATACTGGTTCAGATTGTCAAAGAGAAACTCCACCATCTTTTCCTCGGCGTTGGAGTCAGAGAACCAACATTCTCCGGTGTCATCAGGGTTCGACTCAAAGTTCGTCTTCTCGAGAGCATAGAAATCATCCCAGCTGAAGAATATGTTAGTAAATCAATCGCAGTCGGCCTTCATAAAGTAGGAAAGTGGAAGTTGTACGTACTACTCCTTCGTCCCTAGCTTTGATGTATTCAGCTTTGTAGTATCTTCGCTCATTGTCTGTGATTGCCTGACTAGTCCAACTCACTAAGGGCCCGGTTCATAACGTACCGTACCTCTTACCTCATCAGATATTTATTTATTTTTTTTGTTTTCGCTTTTGGCGGCTGGGCGCAGATCATCTTGCAGCGAGATAGATTTTACAAAGAAACGTCGATCTTAATGTTGAAGTATATAAAGTAAGTTGGTTAGGAGCGTCGCTATGCAAATCACCTCTTTGGCCTGTAATCATTTTCTCTGCTACCGTCTCTTGACTTCTCTGTGCCAGCTGTTCTCTCCGACCGAGAGCTATATCTATCTTGTGAAGATTTATAGCCAATGCTCGATCTCTCAGACCTATCTGATCTAGCCTCGTATGATCTCTCACTCCTACTTTCATACGGTGGTCTCTCGTCTCTGGAGCGATAAGGTCTTGCGCTTCTGGCTTCGTATCCTCTATCGCCTCTGGATTCGTGTCCTCTATCACCTCGTGGTGGTCTTTCTCCTGCTCTTGAGTCATAAGGTCTCTCGGCTCTTGAGTCGTTTCTTCTATCGCCTCTTCTGTCAAAGCCACCGCTTGGACGACCACCTCGTCCTCTTCCTGCAACTCTTGGCGGTGCACCCATGTTACTAGAGTACATTTCATCCTTCTTTTTCTCTGCTTCCTCTCTCAACTTTTGCTTCAGCAAGTAATGACGACCACCGAGGCCTCCACCGAGTCTTCGTGGCACCCAGTTTCTATTTGTCCGTGCTCTTTCGATGTCGGTCAATATATTTCCCCCTCCGAGCTTCATACCATTTCCCTCTTTAAATGCAGCACGAGCTGCATGTTCACTGCTGAAAACTATAAACGCATATCCTCGTGATTTACCGGTTTCTTTGTCTTTAACAATCCTCACTCTCTCGATTTCTCCAAACTTTGTAAATTCTCTTTGAAGGTCCACTTCTGTAATATTGTAGTCCAATCTCGCAATGAGTATAGTCTTGAACGGATCACCTTTGATATGTGGATCTTCGCTCGGTTTCCAATTTTGGAAGTCCTCGTCGAGTTTCTTTGTATTCTCTAGCACTTTCTGTCTTTTCAACTCTTCTCTTAGCTCTTTTTGTTTCTGATCTTCGCTCTTGGTAATCGGTGAACTAGGTGGTGGTGTATACTCCTTCAGCTGTTTTAAGTATGATCCAATACCAGTTATATATGGAGTCCTTCTTTTTTCTGGTGGGACATCTATCTGCTCGCACAGTTTCAGAGGTGGCTTGGGGCTAAAGAGCTTTAGTACGTCAGGTCTGAACTTTGATGTATCGGTCTATTTGAGCGATAGGTTAGTACAATGAGCGATGGTTATATCTCGTTTAGCAATACGTACCATTATAATGCTTGTTGCAGCTCTTCAGAAGAGACCAATTGTTATGTTTCCAGTGCCTTTTAGAACAGAGATATGATGTGGTTCTCCAAACTTGACAGCTATATTTAGTACAGGTATCTATGTTGATACATTGGAGTTACTCTTCATAAAAAAAGCACAGTATAATTTATTTGTCCGGCGCGAATTAACTAAAATTATAACTCAACCGAACTGCTGATGGAATATTCCAAATCTCGTATCTCCATGATCTATAGATCTTCTTCATCTACTAGATCGACATCGACATAAGGTTTGGGTTGTCTTTGGACATACAACATTACAAATTCCCGGTGTATGACATTTATATGATATTTAAAACATTACTTAACAATTATCGAACAATACAAAGACAAAAATTATATATAAACCAGACTGATAACAAATAGCCTCCTAAGCACTGATCTTTTTGCCATTCATCAAATGGCTCAACAATTCTGATGCTGTACCTCCAACTGGCTCACTTGCCTGACTGACTGCCGGGAAAAGACCAGGTGGTGGTGGAGTGCTAGTGTAAGAGCGATCGGATTTCGCGTTGTTCAAAAGTGCCTGTTGCATCAATTGTTCTTGTAATAGCTGTTGTGCTGCTGTCTGTGGCTGTGGTTGTTGTGTGAGAGTATGTTGTTGCTGTTGTTGAATCTGTTGTTGACGTTGTTGTAATAGCTGTTGTTGCAGCAGAGCTTGTGCAACAGAGTTCTGCGAGTTATACTGTGATGTCTGCTGTGGTGCCTGGACTGAGCCATTCGTGGCGATTGGCTGTTTGTAAGGGGTTGTTTGAGCAGGAGCAGGAATAACAGTCTGTTGTGGCACTGGAACTTGAGCTTGAGGCTTCGAGATCAATGATTGTAACAATTTCGCAGTGAAAGATTCGTCTCTTTGTGAGTTAGATGTATTGATAGCATCAAATGCAAACAAAGATGGGAAAGTATTGATTTCATCTGTTGCAAACTCAGGTTTCATATTTATCTTAAACGATGCTGTACTCTTCGCCAAGTTCATGAGATCATCTAAGAAAGAGACAGCAGAATATTCTGGATTAAAGTCATCATTCTGTTGATTATTCTGTTGTTTTTGCTTTCGCTTCTGCTCGTGTTGTTGCTGTTGTAGCTGTTGTTGTGTTGCACGTTCAGCCAACGATGGGAAAGCAGAAGGATTGGCCAGCACAGTAGCTGCCGATGTTGGTGATGGAGCAGAGTTGTGAGGTTTGGGATTTCCCCACGATGTAATGGAAGGTAGTGGAGCAGCAGTCGCAGGAACCAATGTTGGATGGTGAAGTGTTGGTGTCGACGTAGCAGTGCTTGGAGACTGTATAGATGTGCTCTCGTCATGCAGCAGTTGAGAGCCAGGGTGTCTTGGGAAGGGAGCACTTCTAAAGGCCTCAGGTCCACCCATCTTCAAGGACTGTCTTGTTGACAGATCCTGTCTTGTGTATGAATCTGCTTCTTCACCTGGCTCGTGCAGGAACATACAATTTGGGTTCGGACAAGCTTGGCCTCTCAAATATGAGGAGCAGTACTTTGTGGTACCGAAAGCTGCTTTCAAAAGTCTTCCGTCCAAGTGCGTTCCGTCGATAGCAGAAATACATCTTGCAGCTTCTTCCTTCTTTGAAAACGTGACATAAACCCCAAAGCCATTGTTTGGATGATGGTGACCCACGGCTGTTGGCGCTCTCTTGTTAATAACGGCTTTCAAGACCTTACCATATTGACCAAAGTATCTATCTGACTTCAAAATTGGAATCAAATCTTCTTGTGCCACTGGTGGATTAAGACCAACAACGTATACCAAGTTCTTCTGGATGACCCTCATTCCAGCCAGATGTTTTCTGTTCATCTGCTCACTCTCCTTCTTTTCCTTCTCTCTCTGCTTCTTTTCTCTCTCTTTCTTCGACTGTTTATTCTGCTCCGATCTCAACTCCTCGGCTGTCATTGTCTTGTATTCCACTGATTCGTCGTCATATGTTCGACGACAAGCAGGACATTTACCATTTAGATCGGGGTTTTGACGGATGTTGTTATAACAAAACTGGCAGATTTGGTATCCACAAGGACATGGCTTGAAATTTCTATCTGAAAGATCCATCTCTTCCACGCATAATGGGCTGTATTGAAGTTGTTAGTAAAGATGCACGCGATAGACTCTCCCGTATTTCAGAGGAAGCAGAAGAAACGAAACGGTTGAGAAAGAGTACTTACCATAACTCCTCGTCGGAGTCCTCGTCGGAGTAGAAGTCATGCGAGTCGTTGATCATCGTTGTGTGAGTGTGTTTGTAACGTGTGTCGTGGTTTCAGTTGTAAGTAATCGTAAACTGTCAGTGAAGCTATTGATTCTACTTTCTTCCTGTGATAGTGTTTTTGTTCTGGTGTTTTTTGCACATTTTGCTATATAAACGTTCAAATAACTTCTGTGGTTCAGGCACTCCAGCTTCAACTATTTTGCTGGATGGATTTTGGTATTTTAGAATTTGCCCCTGCCGAGCAGCGATTTCTCGCCACACCGCGAGCAGATTGCAAAATCTATGTGAGCTGGCTGCGAAAGGGTCCTACGGAAGACGTGGGGAAGCCAGCGCGTGAGCCCGGATCTTCAAAGTGCACAACCGGTTCCACTGGCGTAATGGTGGTGGTAAGTTGTAACACGTCCACTAGAAAGTTAGAAAATACATGCTGAAAGAGTAGCAGATTTATCAGTGTATTCCCCCTATAAGACTTCAAGAGAAGCAAAAAAAAATTGTAACGAAAAAAACGGGCCGGGCAGGGAATTGAACCCTGGACCACTCACACCCAAAGCGAGTATCATACCACTAGACCACACGGCCGAATTTTTGAAAAAATAATCTAACGGTCGTTTCCTGGAGCATGACAAGAGATAACTAGTACATTTTTAGACTTTTTGCACTATTTTAGCATAACAGTTTTCTATCTGCTTTCTTTTGAGCTACAGCTACCGTTTACTACTGAGACGTTGATCATTAAATCCTTTAATATTACAATTACTTAGATCGTGTATAAAACGACTGCTTTACTCCATCATTCTATCATCGTCATCATCCATATGCTGCTCAGTAAATATCAGTCTTAAGACATCACCATCAACGAACCAGATATTCAAATCCTGGTACGTCTCTATACACTCTTTAAGTTGTTGGTCTGTATAACCTCTCATTATAACAGCATTCTTTATTTCTTCCATGTTCAGACTCGACTGTGGAGTATCTCCTTCTCTAACCATGTTCTGGATGATGTTGTAAATACTAGTCGTTGGAGAAGTATCAACTCTCTTCTGATCATCCTTCGTAAATGAGGATCTTGCAACTTCGATCAATCTCAAAGCTTCATCAACATCCTCTGTATAAACTGTTTCATCGAATCTCAATCTTGCCAATGCCTGTGACATTCTCAATATACCTAACAAAGTTCTTGGAGTTGCTTGGCCAAATGATAATTTTGGGTCATTCTTAACTCTATGTTTTGATTCTTGTCTCAACCTGGTGTAGGAATTAACAACGTAATCAGCAACATCCTTTGAGATAACAGGTCTATAACTCTTTGCCTTTGTGATGTATTCTCTAATTGTGGTTGGATCAAGAGGTTCAAAATCCATCTCAGGATGTTTGTTATGCATATGGACATATGCAACATGTTCAGCCAATCTTGTATCGTCGTCCTGCGACGGTGTATCCAGAATCAAAAATAAGATATCAAATCTCGAGAGAAGAGCAGCCGGTAAGTTGATGTTATCCAATGGAGATATTCTAGTGTTGAAACGACCGTAGACAGGATTGGCAGCGGCTAAGATTGAAGCACGGGCGTTCAGTGTTGTGTTAATTCCAGCTTTAGAAATGGAAATGGTCTGTTGTTCCATAACTTCATGGATAGCTGTTCTATCGGAGTCGTCCATCTTGTCAAACTCATCGATGCAACAAATACCATTATCGGCGAGGACTAAAGCACCACCTTCCAGTACCATTTCATCAGTTACTGGATCTTTCATAACGGCAGCCGTTAAACCAACCCCAGAAGAACCACGACCTGTCGTATAGACACCCCTTGGCGTAATCTTGGAGATTGTTTTCAGCAACTGAGACTTTGCCACACCGGGATCTCCCATCAAACAAACATTGATGTCACCTCTGATTTTAAGGCCATCTCCGATCTTTTTATCAACACCGCCTACTAACAAAAGCAGTAATGCTTTCTTAACATCTTCATGTCCGAAAATTTCAGGGGCAATTGACTTGGATAGTCTTGTGTAAACATCACCCTGATCCTGGATTGCTTGGATCTTCTCTTCTATGGAAGCACTTATGTCACTAATATCATATTTCTTCTTATGCTGAGAGACACATTGCGCCTCTAAGAAAGTCTCTGTCAGCAGACCAGCTCTTAAAGCTTGGAACCCCGTGTAAGCCTGCGGTAATACGATACCTGCAACATCGACAACGTCACCAGGGTCCATGGATCTAACAAGATCACCATTTACATGGATACTCAATGTTCTAGGAATATGGGACATTGGAACTTGTGAAGCCAATTCTTGAAGTTTCACCTCTTGGAAGGGGCTAAATTTAGAAGCTCTTGTGGATGGGAAAAGTTTACCCTTCGATTGATTATTACGACATTGATCCGAAGTACACTCGTTTAATGGGTTGAAAGTCTTTGTTGTAACTTCTTGAAACACTTCATGCCCACATTGATCACACGTGTATGCATTCACTGTCACGGCAGGTTTAACGTCAGAAACACGGGTGATCATACCTCTAATTGTGACAAGTTTACCGACGTGTTCGCCCTTGACCTCACGAACGGACATTGGTTTATATGCTCTTTTTCCCGAGGTTCTTGTTAAAGGTCTAAAGTATAAGTTATAACGACGGGTCAAGTTAGCAGGAAATTGGTCGTTGTTGTCATTATCCTCATTATCACCATCTTCATTTTCATCATCAACCATTAGATTGTTTGCCTCCAATTCCTCACGTCTTTCCAATTGTAATCTTTGATTTCTCTTTTGTCTTTGATCCAAGATAAGGTCAATGACACCACCTTTATCAGCGATCGGTTTAGTAGGATTTGGGAAAATTTTGTCAATTTCTTTAGAAAAAAGCTCAATATAACGATAAGTGTTTTCCATTATACTCTCGACAAGAGATTTCTTACCGAATTGATTACCACCGACGTTCACATCATTTGTAAGTTCATAATCTTGGATATCATCTAAATCGATGAATATCGTTGAAATATCTCTGTTGGCGACTCTTTGTAAGAGTGTTTTATATTTTGGACCTCCATAACCATATTCCAATTGCTCATCATCGTTCAATGGAGGGACCCTAGTATCGAACATTTCATCAGCTTTAGAAACCGTGTCACCTTTGAACGTGTTGAGGAAGTCTGATATGGCGAGAGCAACATCGGCGTAGTTGACGTCGATCTTGATCGCAGGAAGAGCAGACATGGAAGCCATCGTGTGTGTGGGGTGGATTTTCTTGCCCTTGGGGATGTCTTAAGCAAGAGAATAAGGATTTAATTTTAGATCGCAGCTGGTAGTTGGTGTATTTTTTTTTTGATCTTGTAGCTCAATCGAAGAACCCGAAAGTTTTTTGGCAGACGCGAAATTTTTTAAGGACTAATTAATTTACCCGATTAGGAAGTTGATTTGACTTGGTAAGGGCCAGCAGTTGATATGTCCTAAATAGGAAATGTACCCAAAGTGCTGGCCCACAGGCAAAACTGCCCATTGCCCGAAGAACATCCAGAGACCTTCATAATAGTTGAGAGAGGGCATAATATTGGGGTTGTCCCGTAAGAAAAAGAAAGGAGCATGCTTTCACTTGCATGAGAAAACAGGTGAGCCGTCAAAGAGACAAAGAAAGAAAGCAAAGAGCACTTAATATAGCTGGAAGGGAAGAAAATATAAAGAAGTAATCATGTTGTTTGTTGCACGACCATATTTCGCTTGCTACCCATTCGGATAAAATACAAACTTTGTAACGCCCGGCTAGCAGCAGGTGTACTATTCTTGACTATCCGGAAGATGTGATATATTCACGATCCATCTGGAATTGGACCGAGCAGTCAAGCTGATGCTGGTGTTACAGCTTTTATTGTGCAATCTAAAGCTCATGAAGGTTCAGCTACTTGCACATGAATGGGGATAATTATAGATTACGGACCAAGCAGGTCTTCGATCCCACGCTTCAGCTAGCGCCTGTTCGTTATATAGTACAGCGTACATCAACGGTGAAGGGGTCAAACAGCCCTCCGGTATCTCACTTGCTCTTTATAGATTTCATGATTTGATCCCTAAAAGACTTCCTAAACTTACTGTAATCTTACCCGCAACCGCATGCGCAAGCCCAGGAAAAATTGGAGGAATCAGGCAGATCTCCTGTCCGTTTACTGCGGTAGGCCAAAATTGGGGAGCAGCCATTGTAAAATTCTAGGGGGTGGAGGGGGGTTCAGACACGCACGCATAACAAAACGCAATATGCAAGCCCATGGCACAACACACCAGCTCCCGTTTATATTATACTCCTGTATAAATTGTTATATTAATGGTTCCGTTTCCACCAGATGGCACAAGAAGAGCACACCTTCCTTCAACCAGGGGCTTTAACTCACACTCAATTGGCTCAACAGTACAAAAACGCATAGAGCCGATACACCACAATGTCGTACAACTTTCACCCAGGATCGGGAACCTCAGACACAGATGAGCTCCCACGCCCGAAGCACATCAGAAGATTCACCGGCTTCTCACCAGCAGAGATTAAGACAATTGACAGCGTCATCCCTCTGAAGAGCCGCGAGACATGGAAGAAGTTCGCCGTTGAGAACTTCACCACCAAGGAGGAGTTTGAGAAAGGCTTCGTCCGCCATGTTGAAACAACATTGGCACGCTCCCTCTACAACTGCGATGAATTGGCTGCTTATCAAGCAACCTCAAACACTTTAAGGGATAACCTGATCACCAATTGGAACAAGACACAGCAAAAGCAGACCACTAAGGACCAAAAGAGAGTCTACTACTTGTCCCTTGAGTTCTTGATGGGTAGAGCCTTGGATAACGCCCTTATCAACACCGATAACAGGGACCTGGTCAAGGGTTCCGTTGACGAATTGGGTTTCAACTTGGAGGATCTTCTCGAACAAGAGCCAGATGCTGCCCTCGGTAACGGTGGTCTAGGTAGACTGGCTGCATGTTTCATTGACTCCTTGTCTTCAGGTAACTACCCAGGATGGGGATACGGTTTGCGTTACCAGTACGGTATCTTTGCCCAGAAGATCATTGACGGCTACCAGGTTGAATCTCCTGATTACTGGCTGAAGTTCTCCAACCCATGGGAGATTCCACGTAACGAAATCCAAATTCCTGTTGATTTCTACGGCCATGTAGAACATACTAAGGATGCTAATGGTGTCTTGAAATCCAACTGGGTTGGTGGTTCTCGTGTTATTGCTGTGGCTTATGATTGTCCAATTCCAGGTTACAAGACAGATAACGTAAACAACTTACGTCTATGGTCTGCCCAACCAACCACTGAGTTTGACTTCGCAAAGTTCAACTCCGGTGATTATCAGAATTCGGTCAGAGATCAACAAAACGCTGAATCTATTACCGCTGTCTTATACCCTAACGATAACTTTGACTCTGGTAAAGAACTACGTCTCAAGCAACAGTATTTCTGGGTTTGTGCCTCCTTGCACGATATCTTGAGAAGATTCAAGAAGACCAAGAGACCATGGTCTGAATTCCCGGATCAAGTTGCTATCCAATTAAACGATACACACCCAACATTGGCCATTCCAGAGTTGCAACGTGTCTTGGTTGATTCCGAAGGTTTGGCATGGGATGAGGCCTGGGACATCGTTGTCCAGACTTTTGGTTACACGAACCACACTGTCATGCAAGAGGCCTTGGAGAAATGGCCAGTTCCACTGTTACAGAGACTATTACCTCGTCATTTGGAGATCATCTACGATATCAACTTGTTTTGGTTACAACACGTTGAAAAGCAGTTCCCAAAGGATAGAGATTTGCTTTCTCGTGTTTCCATTGTGGAAGAATCTTCAACGAAGAACATCAGAATGGCATATTTGGCCATCATTGGTTCTCATAAGGTCAATGGTGTTGCGGAGTTACACTCTGAACTGTTGAAGGCTACCATTTTTAAAGACTTCGTCAACATCTTTGGGGCTTCTAAATTCACAAACGTGACCAATGGTATCACACCAAGAAGATGGTTAAGACAGGCTAACCCAGAATTGGCTGAGATTATCAGTGATAAGCTTGGTTCTGATGAGTACTTGAAAGACCTCACTTTGTTGAAACAGTTGGAAGACTTCGCAGAAGATGAGGATTTCCAAGCCAAGTGGGCAAAGGTCAAATTTGACAATAAGGTCAAGTTAATCGCTCTGATCAAGAAACTCACTGGTATTGAGATCAAGAACCCAGATGTCTTGTTTGATATTCAAGTTAAACGTATCCATGAGTATAAGCGTCAACAGATGAACATCTTTGGTGTCATCGCAAGATACTTGAAGATCAAAAATGCTACTCCAGAAGAACGTAAGAAAATCTTGCCAAAGGTCTCTGTCTTTGGTGGTAAATCTGCTCCAGGCTACTACACTGCCAAATTGATCATCAAGCTCATCAACTCTGTATCTGAAGTTGTAAACAACGATCCAGATGTGGGTGACTTGCTGAAGGTTGTCTTTATCCCAGATTATAACGTTTCTAAGGCTGAGGTTATCATTCCAGCTTCCGATCTTTCAGAGCATATCTCTACTGCTGGTACTGAAGCCTCTGGTACTTCAAACATGAAATTCGTTATGAACGGCGGTCTGATCATTGGTACTGTTGATGGTGCTAACGTTGAGTTAACTAGAGAATGTGGTGAAGATAACATCTTCTTGTTTGGCCATTTGAGTGAGCGTGTCGAGGACATCAGACACGAGCACCGTTTCGAGGGCTATGAGATTCCACAGGTCCTTGATGATGTCTTCAAGGCCATTGAGTCTGGCACTTTTGGTAACGGGGACGAATTCAGATCTTTGCTGGACTCCATCAAATTCCACGGCGATCACTACTTGGTCTCCGATGATTTCGAGTCCTACCTCCAAGCTCATGAGCTCGTTGATGAGGCTTACAGAGACCAAAAGTCTTGGATCAAGAAATCCATCATCAACGTTGCCAACATTGGATTCTTCTCATCTGACAGATGTATCCAAGAGTACGCTGAGGGTATCTGGAACATTGAGCCAATCGAACAGTAAGGCTACTTCGTCTGCTCTCTACATTGTAAATTAGTATAGGAGCTTCTGCTGTTATTCAACAGACAAAGGTCGGAGGTCCATAGTCATCAAATACATTGCTATTCTTTTCCATTTTGCGTTATAAACGTCCAGACAGCTTCACAATACCATAATTTTCTTTTTGTAGTGATGCTGCAACCGTTCATTATTCTTCAGATAGCTGGCAGCCGATTGAGTACTGAGAATTATTCGGTACGGGCCAAAATTTTGGAAAACTCACAATCCGAAACAAAGAAAGGTACACTAATTGTAACATCAAGGAGCTCTTTAACAAGGGCAAGAACAAGGGCAAAGGCCAGAGAAGAAGACGGAAGGTGACCTACCCAGAGGAGAACAAGTAAGGATCCCTCAATATGTCTCCACTGCTCACATTCACCCTGCTCATCACGCAGTTCTTGATGCGCGTGGTGCTTGCGGTGCCAGTGGACCTGCCGCAGAAGGCATACGCGGTTGTGGATCTTCCAGGACTGGAGGCACTAGCTGAGAGCGACAGGCCGACGATGTTTGCAGGCCACGTCACCTTGGAAGAGGAAACCACTACGAAGCTGTTCTTTTGGAAGTTCACGAAACAGCACAACGAAGCCGTGAACAGAACCATACTTTGGCTGAACGGAGGTCCAGGATGCTCCTCTATGGATGGGGCTATGATGGAAGTTGGACCGCTAAGAGTCACCACCAAGGGAGAGTTATATTACAACAAGGGCTCGTGGCATGAAACTGCTGACTTGGTGTTCCTCGACCAGCCAGCTGGAACCGGTTTTAGTATAACAAAGGATTTCGACAGAGAACTCACAGAGGTCACGGATGATTTCATCCTTTTCTTGAAGAAATACTATGAAATTTTCCCAGAGGATCTGAATAAAGAGCTCTATCTCGCTGGTGAAAGTTACGCAGGTCAATACATTCCTTATTTCGGAGATGCAATCCTTAATTCCAATAGAGATAACGGTACGGAATATAATCTGAAGGGATTGATGATTGGTAATGGGTGGATCGATCCAAATGCTCAAAGTTTGAGTTACATTCCATATCTTCTAGATGCTGGTATTTTAAAGAAGGAGGATAAGATAATGTCTGATTTGCTCAAGCAACATGAGAAGTGTCAGAATAAACTCAATGATAACAGCGATGACTCTAAATTTGCTATCGGTGAATGTGATTTGATCTTGACCAAGATCCTTGCTGCAACAAGAGACAAGTCAAACGGGAAATCCAACGAGTGTATCAACATGTACGATACGAGATTGAGAGACTCTTATCCTAGTTGTGGTATGAATTGGCCACCTGACTTGGTTCAAGTCAAACCATGGTTACAAAGAGATGATGTCGTGGAAGCATTGAACTTAAATTTGACACTCATGAAGACCAAGAAATGGGAGGAATGTGATAGCGACGTCTCCAAATTCTTGAAGAATAAGAAATCCAAACCAAGTGTTCAATTCTTACCGTCGTTATTGCAAGAGATACCAATCATGTTGTTTAACGGTGATAAGGACATTATCTGTAATAATTACGGTATCTTGGAGTTGATCTCCAACTTGGAATGGGCCGGTTCTATGGGATTTGATGAAGATTCTGAAGAGCTCGAATGGAGATTTGACAACGAAACCACAGGTTCGTTCATAACTAGTCGAAATTTGACATTTGTCAGTGTGTTTGATACATCACACATGGTTTCATTTGACAAACCAGAAGATTCAAGAGGTCTTGTTGATCTATTTGTCGGTAATTATAGAGTTATTTCTACAGAAGACAACGCATACTTGGAGACCCCACTGTACGTCAATGGAACATTGGTTTGGTCAACAACCAAGGAAGACAATGGGCCACAAGAGAGAAAGGATGGAAAGAGTGTTGTTCCATTCTTCCTATATCTGATTTTCATCGTTATCATTGGAGTTGCTATCCTGTATTACAGAGGTGAAGCAGCACCAAGTAAAAGTTCAATTTTGAAAAACGTCTCAACTCACAGAAAGCCATCAAATACCAAAAAGAAAACGGTTTCATGGGCAGACGAACATGGAGAGATGACTGCTAAGGATGCTACAAGAAGCAACAGATTCGGTGAGTTCTTCAACGACTATTCAACACAGAAAAAGGATTATCAGTCTTTGGGGAGGGAAGGTGGTAAGAATAACAGCAATGACCGTGCAGATATGGATTACGAAGACATAGAGCTACAGTCTAGGGATGATGCTAGCTTCGACCTAGATCGAGAACTCGAGCTATCCGGAGATAACGAGGGAACTGTATAATGCCAATGAGATTAAGTTTTTTCTGCAACTTGAAGCCGAACTGCAAAGCTGTTATTGTAGCATTTTTGTACAGTGCTTTGAATCTGGTTTTGTGTCTTTCCAGCAAAATATTCTTGGGTAAATGATAATTTCAACGAGTTTCCTAATATTATGTTTTGGGAGAAAGATGGTATTTGATTTTGGTGCAGTGCCTCTCGTTGAGACAGCAATAGAAGAGTTGCCAAGTGACTACAGCTATCGTTTGCTAATATTTGATCTACTTTAATATTTTGGTTATGAGTTACAACGTTGTCGAGACTGAGCACCGTGTTAGACCCTTGCGATTGATTGCAAGTAAGTCACCAAAGACTTCATTATTGGAGAAGCATTTGGCTGCTAATATAAAGCTCAATGGCAAGTCAGTTTCGCCACTCCCAAAACTTGGAGCATTCAACTGCAACTACAACGGCAGCAATGGCTCATATAGTCCACCAGTCCACAACTCGATCAAACAACCCAGCATAAAGAAGCATGAAACCGACCAAAGTGGGAAAGGAGAACTCAGCGTAATGCATCAGAGACATTTGAGTGACAACAATTGCACTGAACAGGAGATATGTCTCACTATTCCGATCCACAAGATTAAGAACATGGAGAAAGCTGCTAACGAATACGTCCACTCTTTCACAATGGATGACCTCGATACTGTGTTTGAGTTTGTCACGTTTGGTATAATCGGTTTATTTGGGGTATTTGCCAACGAGTTATTGTATTTTAACAAGCAGGCATTCTTGATGGTTGTACCGATCGTATTGATTTGTTCTTTGAAACTTTCACTCAAACCATCGAATTTGAACTTTGTTAGAAGTTCAATCGACACGACTTTGGAGTCTGAAAATGTTCTGTTGGGCACTAGAAAGTCTATTGTCCAGGGTCTGATCCTCTTCTCTTTTTTGTTGTTATTGTTGACCATCAAGATCGCTGCTCTGTTCAAGGCACAAGTAGACTTTGAGTCTCGTGTTGATGTCCTGACGTTGTTAATTTTGGGTTTGTTATTAATGAACTGGTCTACTGTCTTGGTCAACAATATCAGTTATCTCTGTGGCATGACGAACATAGTGGGTGAGAACAAAGAGCCAAAGTCTCCGACTATGTTGAAGCCGTCACGCTCTCGTCGAAACAAACAACAAAGTATTTCTGCTGTCTCGCATTTCGGTACAGCAAATGGATTCGATGTTGAAGAGTTGAACAGTGGACCATTCTGAGCCACAATATAGCTGTTCGCAGATCTCTGCGTAATGTTATAACTTATCTGACTGTCTACCTAACGCGCCATAATCGAAACTTTTGCCCTATATAATAAATCCTAGGGAGATGTAGCTCTGAAGCTTTGTACCCCAGATCTCACTAATCTAAAAATGTAGTGACAGACAAAAAAATTGGAAAAAATATAATGAAGGATGCGGGGTTCGAACCCGCGCGGACAACGTCCAGCAGATCTTAAGTCTGCCGCCTTAGACCACTCGGCCAACCCTCCCGAATTTTGAAGATTTTCAAAACACTGTTTGCCTCACTCTGCAGTATCCAATTACGAAAAAGTATAGACAAATCTCGCAAAATCGAGTGAAATGTAAATAATTTTGTAAAAGTGAAGCTAATCATGTACTAAGCTGATGATTCTGAGCTCAGAGAGGACACCTAATTAGCAATTGCGCGGTGGGTTTGTAGAATAAACGCTGGACTCAGCTTTGTCTTCAAATCTCGACATATCAGACGATTTGTAGATCATCGTATTAAAATATGGCAATAGTGGAAAGTCATAACTCAGGTAACAGAAAACAGGATATAGAACAAGACACCTGTATGATAATACCTATGTCTACAACAATTGTAAATTGCAATTGAATAACTTTAATAAACAAGTAAAAGTATTTCATGTATCTAAATTTTGAGCTAGAGCAATTGATCTCGCCATAACTTTTGGGGTTTTGATCTCACTATACCTCTCCTACATGGGCAATATTCTTTGATGTGCATGGTCTTCTATGGATTGCTATTTCGGAATGTTCGTCAGCATCAGAGTATAGGTTCATGTTTGAAGTTGCTCATTGGAATTCTCATCACATTTCATACTCATACTCATACTCTATGCTATTAAATGATGCAGCTTGGATAGTGACAATATCTTAGAAGAACACATCGACTTCAGTGTTCAATCGCTTGTTTCTGTTTAATGAAAGGCAATTGACAGCGTTTCAAAGGTTTTTGAGGCTTGCCTTAACTGATGATAGGTTGTAATTGATTGCATGTACCAGTGATTGAGCTTTGGGTGACACAAGCTAGGTTCTCTCCATGCAACCATCGATGCCTCGTTGGCTATTGGCTGCAGGTTGGCTTCAAATCTACCGAGTCATAGTGGTGAGTCCTTTTGATTCTCAGTCAAGAGCTTGATTCTCAACTTCTAGTGTTTTTCTCTTTCTTTTTAAACACCGAAATATGACCTTGATTGAGATCCGATCTCAAAGATCAATCGTCCTGAGATCCATAATCAGCTTCTCCGCATTCTCGCTAAAAAGCAATTGACAGATGAAATCAGTGTTTCATCATCCTATTGTATTGCCTATTCTGGGAATGAACAAGATCCTTAAATTTCGTGCACTGCAGAGCTTTGGATCATGTTTTTTTGTGCTTTCGAGAAATCTGGCGTAGTTTATACACCGCGCATGAGCGTTGATTGTCATTTCCAAATGGGGAAATAATTAGATGCGTCAACTGTTTTCCCCATCTGCCAGTGTCATAGTAAAAGCAGATACCAAAAGGGGAACTATCAATGATTGAGAATGTTGTATCATGATCCTTAAAATGTGGGTGACCTGTCAAACCTCAAAAGATGCCGATCTCAACTATATAAGGAGGTCAAATCATCCTTTCAACATCTCACCAGATTCTTGTTGTTTTTAATTCATCATCAACCAACAACTACTGCAACACTCACTTATACAATGCAACCAACTACTATCGCTTCTGTTGCTCCAAAGGACAACACTGAGAACTCCGACAACTTGATCCTCTGGGGAGGTAACTGGATCACCTGTACCATCGCTTAAGCGAATTACAACTAATGGTACATTTCTTCAGTTTTTCTGCAAATTATATCTGGTGATAAATGCATACTATAGCCATATATTGTTTCATAAGTTTCTGGTGTGTCTAATCTTTCTAGATAGAGACATCAGTAATACTTGGTCTATAAGTATACATTCTGGTTTGAATTATGTCGTTTTGAACTTTGCAAACAACATGCTGTACACAGGTTTCTTATCAGTCTGTCGATACCCTTTAATTAATATTATTCTTTCTTTCTAGTCAGTGCGTAGTCCGCTATGTGCTCTCTAGCAATATACCTCTTTCGACTTATAGTGATCTTTTAACTCAACTCTCTGTCTTTTCTAACTGAGATCTAATAAGCGTTAAGAGGACCTGCTGGAACAGCACTCTATCGAGTATGTATCATAAAACATCCGAACACCGCGTCAGAAAATTTCAAAGCTCTTCGCCTGCATAAATCATTCATAGTTCCCTCATACATATTCTTGACCAAGGCAAAATATTCTTCATTAAGGTAGTCCTCTTATTGCTAAATGTACGCCATCACCATTACAATATAATAAATATATTTATAATTAGTTAATATTAAATAATAATAAATGTAATAATTTAATTATATTTAAAGTTTTACAAAAAAATAAGCCTCTTTTGGCCGGATGTCGCTGATACCTCGGAATTAGTTTCAGGGCCTAACTCAAAAATCTAAATGAATAGAATTAAAGAGCACACCTGGCTGAGCATCATGGTGTAGTCTGTGTACCCGTAGCATCAGCGGTCCCCAAGATTAGCTATTTTGAAGTTTGCTCATTTTGTTAGTAAAATTCGTGGCCTTTATTTTGATTTTCGTCTTTTTTGTTTTGATTTTTGCCTCCTTTGTTTTCATTTTTTGTCTCATTTGTTTTGATTTCTCTTCTGTTTGTTTTGATTTGGCCTGCTAAGGACACATCTCTGGCTTCCACAGTTACAGCTCTTATATCTTTTTGTTTTCTGCCATCGATTTTTGATCCATGGCAGCAACTATAATTAATGGATTGCTTACATATTCAGTCGTGAGCTCGACACTAACGAACGTCGCTGGAATCAGCTTCGAATCGCAGATGTTTTGCAGACCAATGAAGATTATCTGGACTATTTAAGGTGCGTGTTGTTTGTATCATTAGATCCCTTTGTGCTTAGAAAGTTGAAGTCTCATTTAAAGGACCATAGTGGATTTGCAGTTGATTATAAGTAGCTCTTGAAAGATCATTAGTCTACAGATACAGACTTGGATGTTATTGCTGAGGGCGTCGAGCAGAGTTTGGTCTCCATCACTATTGTCAATAGGGCAGTGCTCCCAGTTGCTAGTGTCTTAAGTGTGCTCTTTCTTGATGCTCCAGGTGGCCTAGGTAAATCACATGTTGAAAACTAGATAGTCAAGCATCTCAGATCCCAGTCTGCTGCTTATATCATACGCTTCGAGGTTGAAAAATGCTTTACTGCTCATTCTCCATTACTGTTGTGGATGAAACCTCGGGAATGGTTATAATCATCCATGATCTAGAAATGGGATGATCTTTGGGAATTGCTGGTCAAATTTGACCGTATCAATTGGGATTGGGTCCCCATTCAAAACAATGTCTTAGTCTCAGAAGATTTTATAATGTCTACCGGTATTGCCTCGTGTCAGAGAGGAGAGACAGTCGTAACAGGAGCTGCCTCACTGTTAAATTCAAAGCTCAAGAGAGACATCTAAATACTGGGCCTTCTCGCAAATCTCCGTATTTTAAGGAACAATAACTTCACCGATGGGAAATATATGGGAGCAACCACAATGGCAGGAATATTGCTTTCGGTTGGTAAAAGCGAAATGAGCGCGAGGACAAATTGCTAGAATGCTGATGATGGTCTCCGATCCCTCACGGTGAATTATGCATCCGAATTTCTCCGTTTAAAGTGCATTATCACTTCCACCAACTCGAATGTGGATGCATTAAACGAGCATATCTCTTTAAATCAGGATAACACACACTGTGCACTGGTGTTTATAAGATCAAATGTAACTTTTTACATGATGTTGGCTTGAGAAGTATGCTAGATCCAACTGCTACGTTCTCGACTTCAAGAATTCCTTCATACCAACTTACGCCTGACTGCCAGTATCCTGTTATCTTGATCAGCAACGTTCTACCTGCTGAGAGCTTGGTTAATAGACTGCGACGGATCTTTGTTGACCTGAAAATGCTACACTTCGCTGAAACACTCTGAATGGTGATTGTGCTGGTGATACTGTTCACATTGTTCGTACCAAGCTCGCTCTCTCCAAAGACTCTGGCTAATGTGATGTTGACTTTACCTGAAGTGGATTTCCACTAAAGCATATTTTGCTATGACTATCAACAAGTCTTAAGATCAGGCTTTTGCAGGCAAGGTTGATTTCCACTTATGTTTGGGTCACTGCTTTGCCCATGGCCACTTATGTGTTGTTTTATCACGCTGATCTAACATCGTTAACGTAACTGTTTTGTTGCTTCTAGATACTGAGGTTTCGGATCCTCAGTCAATGTGTTAAAAACTTTGTCTCGAAGAATGTGGTGGGATACCTCCAAGTGTACATCAGTTTGTTTACCCAAACTCTATGACTACTTTAAATTATGGGCATTCGGCACGTCTTGGGCTCACCGTGAGAAATCTTCGATTTCTCCTTATATTATAGCTATGGATATTTATAATGGTCTACATGATGCATCGAACAATTGCGTTATATATTGTAGCGTTATGATTTATCATCGTCTTTTTAATCTATCTCATCTGATCATACTGTTTTGGTGATAAAATTTGGTGCCCGACGTTTGCCCCGCAGGGCAAGTTGCAGTCCGCTCATGTGATTGAAAGAAGTTTTTTACCGTAGCGCAGCGAAGGTGCAAAAAGCTTCTCAATCACGCAGCGGAATAGCTGTAACTTGTCTATTCTAAGCTAATATATAAAAAAGAGCCCTCTCGGGCCGGAATTCGTTGATACCTCGGAATTGACACAGCACAGTAATCAAAAATCGGCTCGAATAGAATTGAAGCCAACAGTTAGCAGAGTAACATGGTGTAGTTAGTTTTCTCTCATTTTGTGCGGTTCCCAAGATTAGCTCTTTTGAAGTTTGTAGTTTTTGTTAGGGGGTTTGCCTTTTTGTTAGTAGCCTGTGTTTTGATTTTCGTCTCTTTTGTTTTGGTTTTCGCCTCTTTTGTTTTGAATTTTGTCTCCTTTGTTTTGAGTTTTGTCTCATTTGTTTTGATTTTTATAGTTCTTTGTTTTGATTTTAGTTACTAAGGCTACCAAGCTGGCAAGCCCAGCTCGAGTAGCAGCAGCAGCTTGGGCTCACCAAGAGAAATCTGTGATTTCTCATAGAAAGGTTACAATCGACTACGTTGGGGTTTTTTACCGTAGCGTAGCGTAGGTGCAAAAAACATAAGCTCTTGTTTATATAAATAAAAATATTTCAATAATTAATATATAATTTTTTTTCAGTTTATATTATATTAAACTTCTAAAATATTTCACCAACTTACTTACCCCAACTGACATAGGCAAATTATACTTGAAAATATTGATCTGCAAAATTATAAAATATATAATATAATTATATTATTGTAATAGAGTAGCCACTATCAGGTAGTTACCCTACCTTATGGAATGCTCTAGAACTGAGTCAGCCGAACCATCGCTATCTCGAAGGTTCTAGAAGATGTTATCAGATCACCAGATCATGACCAACATCACTGACTTCACAACTATATAAGAGACTCGTTATCCACTCGTCTCACCTTCTTCTACTATTCAGTATATAGAGAGGTTGGGGCCTTTTAGGAGGTCCTATCCAACCATAACGTATTATAGGCTACATGAGCTAGATCCTATTCTACTATCAATTAACGTGGATTAAGCTACCAAAGTTAG
>JAJLRR010000208.1:0-54615 GCA_030567175.1 Williopsis lachancei
GTGGATACGTGGTGTTTTTTTCGATTTCCAGCGTTTATCGCGAATAACGAAATAACTAACGCTTACAGAATTTCAGTGAAAGCACATGCGTATTGAATACGATCTTTAAACCAATAACTATTAGTTAGATTAGGAAGTAATCAATCTAAATATTTACTATATATATATAGGGTATCATTTGAGCTCAACAATCGTCTATTTAGTAAACTTAAAACTACGGTCTACATCAAGCATTGTGGAATGGTACATATAATTTTTGTAAGCGGTAAATATTAATTATCGAAAAAAAATTCAAAAAGTAATAGCGTCTCCTGGTTTCGATCCAGGGACATCAGGGTTATGAGCCCTGCGCGCTTCCACTGCGCCAAGACGCTTTGTTTTTGAACTTCTAATTTTGCCGTTTAACACACTTACTTAGATGTAGCTAACTACTATAATATAGAAAGTTTGGAATTTGAAACATTTAAACTCAATAAATGATTCAAAGGGAAATATTTATAGATTGTTCAATATCTTATGTAGTATTTTGAAGCTTTTCTATTGAATCTCCTTTCAAATTTTGGCTACAGAGCTGGCCAAAACATTCACGTTTTGGAAGCTGGTGATATGAACTGAATATTAATATTGTTTAATATAATCGATAATATTATACTCTCGTTAAGGTTTATACTTGTTAGCTTTTGTTTAGTGCGGGATGGGCTTCCATCCCAGGCAGAGCGCTATAGTACTGCCCCTTTACTCAGAGTGAGTAAATTGTTCCAAGGAGAATGCCTGGCTGCCTAGCAGAGCTAGCCATACCAGCAATTAGTAGGGTGAGGCATTGGATGCACAACCTACTGGGCCTAGGTGGCCTAGCTACTCACAACGAGCACCAAGTACGTAGTACGGCTTGTAATCACAAAAGTCCTCATCTTTCTAAACTATAACTAAACAGGCTATGTAAGATATCTGGTAAATCAATTTTACTTCATACTTCGCGGAAGGTTTCAGTGTAGGTTTCAGCTTAAGCTTACGTAATAGATTCAACTGGTATAATCATAGAATCTATCAATACTATATTATTACTTTACAACAACCCAGTACAAAATCTCTCTCTCTAAGTATCAGATTGATTAGCTTGAAATAACTTTGAATAATTAATATAACATTTCGTCGACAAATTAATATTGCAATATGAGCATGAGCCAATATATTGCTAATATTTATTATATAGCTGTAATAATTCTCGCCAGGAAATAAAAGTTGAAAAGTGTACAGAACTTTTGACTATAAGGCTGTGTAAATTAATTTTAAAAATTTTTACTGATAAAAGCTATGAAAGCTATATAGAACGATATACCCTCATTCAGAGGTCATGATGATATATATATTATTGTATTTTGTTTATATTCTCACTCGATATTTAGTAAACACCCATATAACAAAAGTTTATGTCGCATATGCAGGCTCATGCCCGCAATTTGCTCCCAATTAGGCAAACAGACAGTAAAATTATAAGCTAAAGTAATATGCCTCCCTGCTACTGCAGTACATGAAAAACCGTTGAAAACTGGATGTACAGTACAGTAACCTGGATAAATTTTGCAAGTATTATACATAAAAAGGAATTATTAATAATTAGTGATCGAATTAAGATGTAGCCGGTTGATGATCATGGATCATGTCGGTGTTGATTTGATGCACACTTGATGTGAATCTGTTCAAAAATCTAAGGTTAATTCTGGCCCTTGATAGTGGGGAATATGGCTCCAACTCTAAACACTTCGGCATGGCCACCAAGGATAATCTGTAGGATTTATTTACATGAAATTGGAATCAGAGTAACTTCTTGGATAATCTTCGAAGCAATATTATCAAATCATTTACATATAAGCTAAACGCTCAAAGAACATGAGCGTATATTCACTTAAACACATCTGAAAGTGTACTACCTAAGGTTGAACTATGACTTGTTCTTATTGACATTATACTGCTTATGTATATACTGAAAGACAATTATCATTTCCAAGGCGAACCAATCTAGGCACTGAGTGTAGTGATATTCACAAGAATGAGGAACACACCCTGGATACTTGAAATGGACATTACTATATTCCCACTCTTAGTGATCTAAAGTTTTGATATTTTCATGTACAAGTATGTACTTGACATTACCTCAAAAAGGAAAGACGAGAGCAGAGTATGGTTGCAGCAGTCTAGACTCTTTATAAGCCTGTATACGGATACAATAATTTGATCATAGTATAGTTATACATAGTTAAAGATGCTAGCCATGACATTTCTTTTGCGATATAGTCTTCAGTTAGTGAGATATCCATCATCAACCTTTAGAGTTTCTTGAGATAATCCATATCTCACATAATGTCTTTGAATAGATAAATATGGATCTCCAATTTGGCTTAAATAGGGTCCTTCATATCAGGCTATTGAACCATTAACCTTAAGCTTACCCTTTAAGACTATGATCTCAATACTTATTGAATCGGACAAGCTTATGATCAGTGAAATATTGCTCACAACTATAATAACCCTAAACAGCATATAACCGTTAGCTTAGTTACAATGATGTGATGATACATTCTACGTCTTGCTTAAGGCCCAGAGCGCATACCGTTTTTCTTTCTTTCTTTATTAATACTGCTACGTCCAGTCTCTAGTTCTCCAACGGTGTTAGCAGCAGCTGGTAGTCAGTTAAATATTAGCACGCTTGCAGCTTTGATGTATCTCTATGTTATACAGAGGCAAAGGCATGTATGTTATATTTCAAGGGTTCTAGACCTTGAATGGATTACGCTAGTTCACTGTGAAGCTTACATGAAACTAACCTCTTACAAAGGACCAGCACAGGGTTAGTCACGGCTACTGTTTATATGTCAGTTATATAGGATGAGGATGATCTCCCAGGGAAAACCTGGCTGAACTGTGGGCTTGCAGCTATGAATATATGAAACATGTTCTTTAATACTTTGAGACAGTTATATAATCAATATGGAACAGGGTCGAAAAACAACAAAAACGCGATCTCAAAACGTCAAACTTGAAAGATCAAAAGTAATCTAGCGGAACGCTCCTTCATATGAAGATGCCCATGATGAGAGATCGATAAACGTTCAACCTGGAAACAGTGCTTTGTGCAGCAAGGATATCCTGTAGAAGTACAAGTTATTCATCGTACATTTGTTCACGTCGAAGTGTGGTCATTTTGCCATGCCTTTTCTTAGATAACAGCTTTTCGTTTTTCGCAATAATTTCGCATTTTACTACCAGATAGGTAAGTCACTGCAGGACAGGCACCACACGATATTGAGAAGATGAAACATAGACACAGCTCAAGCTTTAATTAACACTCCAATACCTTAGAAGAGCGTCATAACCATCAACCAAGGCTATACTTCTTCCTTTGCTAAGCTACTTCAATATTACTCATATTGGGCGTTGTTGACGTACGTCAACAATTGCATCATGAATCTGATACAACAATGGTCAGCTCATTCATTCATCATAATATGTAGGATAGCATACCAGATCAGTGATCTACCCAGCCGCCATACAGGTCTTCTGCACGGCCTAGTGGTACGCACCAAAAGATTGCCCTCCACAGTCCTAGTGATAATGGCAAGAATACACGATGGACCGACGTAATGGTGTATATACAAAGGAGATGACACGTTGATCGATTAGCAGCGCAAATTCTGAGTACTACCGTATTTTGTTAACGCCCAGCCAAAATTTACCACCAGCCCCCCTCCGCTCGCCTTACATCGCGACGTTCTGATAAGTTTTGTGTTTTTCATGGTTACATGTTGCGCCGGTTACCAGCCCTTGTCCCAATACGGGCCATTTTGTCGCAAGCCCAAGCAAAGGAGTTTATGCACGATGTTACGCAAAGGAGGCTTAAGGTTGCTGCGCAGCTGCCTAAAGAGGAAACGAGCGATCGTACTCCATGCCGCAATATGCGCGACTTTCTCAGAATATACAAATCGCCCACGCATGTCGCGGTCTGTTGTTTACCATTTTGTGGTTTTTGCGCAGTAATCTGCAAAGCCAACCACCCACATTTGGTAGATTTTTTCCTTTTCTCAGCATGGGCCATAATATATAAAATCGTCAACAGATCCCACATTCATACCAAGGCCCTCCTTTCCTCGATCTTTTGTTTTGATTTTTAAAATTTGGAAATTCCTTTCATAACAATTATCAAACACCCTGTTCCCTTCCTTTGGATCAAGAGATTTATTTTTTTCAACTCAGTCACTCCTTTATATTATCAGTTCAGCAAGTCTTGTTATAAGATCAAAAGAACGTCCACTCATTATATCTCTGATCTATTTGTTTACACGTTTTCTTCATACATTCCCTTCAAAGTCAGAAGAATCAACATATAATTACGAGTATTAATAGATAAAGCTTGATCATACCATACACTAATAAATTTGAATCCATCTACAACATGAGATTTTCTACTTCAGTTTTGCTCTCCATCGTCACCTGTATGATGGGAGCTGCCAACGCTGGCTGTTCCTATGAAGGTGGTAACTACTACTGTGACGACGTTTCAGCTATCACATACCAGAATGTTGGATATTCCGGTCATTATATGGATGTTACCAACATGGATGAAGACACTTGTCAATGTACACAAGAATCCGTTTCAATCTCTGGTTCAAATGCTCCATTAGACGAGGAGCTTTCTGTCCATTTCAGAGGTCCAGTCAAGCTTTTGCAATTCGGTGTCTATCAACCATCCTCAAACAAAAAGGTTAAGAGAGAAGAAGATGAGTCTAGTGACTGTACCACTACCAAGCACATTCATCATCAACACAAGAGAGAACCAGCTACTGCTCTTGTTGAGATCACACAAACCGTTTACGTCAACGGTCAAGGTGATGTTATCCCAGGCACAGATACTTCTTCCACTGCTCCTCAAACTTCACAAACCACTACATTGGTCGGTAACGGTAATGTCGATGCCACCAGCACATCTACCGATGTCCAAACCACCTATTCATCAGAGGCCACTGAAGCTTCTACATCATCATCATCTGCTAGCTCTGGCAACTCTGGATCCTCATCCGGAGCATCCTCCAACTCTGACTGGGTCAGATCATCTTACTACACACCAGGTAACGCTGACAACTGTGTCTTCCTCAATACTCTCGGTGGTAGAGAATCTGGTACTTTCTCTTACTGTTTCGGTAACTCATTGTCATATGCTTCATCTGATGCTTCATCTGCCGCATCATCTGCTCAAGTGATGGGCGAAGTCTTGCTTAACTCTGACCAAGAGTACGTTATCTTCTCTGGTGAGTCCTGTAAGAACGGTGACTGTGGTTATTACAGATCCAACATTCCAGCTTACCATGGATTTGGTGGTGCTGAGAAGATCTTTGTCTTTGAATTTGAAATGCCACACGAGAACGGTGCATCTGGATCTAACCCAGATATGCCAGCAATCTGGATGATGAACGCTAAAATCCCAAGAACTTTACAATACGGTGATGCTAAGTGTTCATGTTGGTCTACTGGCTGTGGTGAGCTCGATCTGTTTGAGATCTTGACCCAAGGAGATGAGAGATTGATTTCCCATATCCACGATGGTCAAGGTAGTGATGGTACTTCTTACGGTGGTGGTGGTTCCCAAGATTACTTCCAAAGACCAACTTCAGGATCAATGAAGGGTGCTGTTATCTTCACCGATTCCAACATCTCCATTGTCAAGCTTGATGATTCTACCGATTTCTCATCAGGATTGGACTCTGATACCGTTAACAAATGGTTAAAGACATCAGGAAGCACAGCTCAAATGCTTTGATTTTGTTTCCCTGCTGTTAAAATTTTGTCATTTATCCATTTCGTTAAACCTCATCCACATCAGTTCATCCATCTCTTGTACATTATCTGATATCATATTTTTTTTATTTCTCCTTTCTTTCTCTGTTTTGTCATTTGTTATCATTGTTTAGGACTTTTTATAAATTATCATAATTTGGTTTTAAAATAAAGTGTAGCTGCCTTAATGTGTAGAAGAGCCTTGATCTTATATTATAATGAACGTCTACAACAAATATTATTTAGTGTATTGCCAACGTTTATAACGTTTTATATGCTTATTCTCAATACAAATACAGAAGTAATAGAAATGAACGTATAAGATTATTATATGACGACTTCTCAAACTATAAACAGTTACTGTAACTATTAAGTGAAGATCATGAAGAAGAAGAAGAAGAAGAAGAACAGAAAACAAACAAAATAACAAACGGTCATAACAACATAAGTCTTTTTAGTCTTTTTTTTTATTTCAAATAGAATTTTGATTATCACCATTGAAGTGCAGGCACTTTATTATAGATAATGTGGATCTTTTTGGGCTTGAGATTATCGAGAATCCCTTTTGACCTGAAGCTTGTCGGTTAAACCATCATCGATAACTTCAACGGTTGTTCGAGTTCATAACTCTCCAAGTTTGAATTCTTTCTATTTCTTCTCCATTGGTTCTTCTTGTTGTTCGTGAATCTGTGGTACAAGTTGACGATAAAGTTGTTCTTGAGACCTCCAGAGATCAACCAGAGATAGAGTCTGTACTCTCCGTAAAGCAGAAGCATGGCCAGCGAGAAACAACCAATGACGGATATCACGAGATGTTCACCCATTCCCTTGATGAAATGGGCATCGCCCAAATGCCATGAGGAACCTTCCAAGATCGTGAAGAAGGCATCAGTATGCTTTTGATAATCTTCTGGGAACATGATTCTAACCACGCCAGAAGCTGGGATTTGGACCCAACGTCTATAACGTTTCCAGATGACACTGAGGAACAGTGGACCCGTCGTGTACATGATTGTGATATATGGAACAAGGTAGTTAAAGTCGTAGTGTTGCAAATTGTCGACGACTTTCAAGAAAAACGGATGTCTTGGAACAGAACCCATCACATCGTTAGAAATACCCGTTGGAAGGGTTTTTCTGACAAAGGCAGGCACGGTTAACAGTGGATCCAGACGTCTTTCACAAGCCACATCCAAATCGAGGTATATACCACCGTAATGGATCAATGCGAAATATCTAATGACATCCGCACGCTGGATGTTATACTTGTAGCCTTCAAAAGTGGAGAGAAACCAAGGATACTCCTCCGCGATGAAATCTCTAGCCATTTCATCTGTCCAAAGGATGTATTGGTAGTCTGGGTGAAGGTCAATACATTTCTGTTGACCAACGACCCATTTCTCAGGGACATTGGTGTCCTTATAAGTTTGATGTATGATCTTTGGAATCAACTCTTGCTTTTCCAAGTTTGAGCCCTTAGGTGGATTGAGGTCCAAATGTGTTAGTTGATCTGCAAATGAGTCGTCGTAGATCAACGTGAGCAAGTCAAAGACGTTGTATAGAAGTACGAGGGCCACAATGACGTGAGCCCATATCATACCGAGAAGTTCTTTTCTCATTGTGCTGTGTTATGTGTATAATGAGTTGTGTAGCTAAGAGATGAGATGAGATCAGAGTTTTAGTGCAATCTAGTGTAAGTGATATGTAGGTTTCAGTATCTATAATTGAATTGATGGTTGGATAAGAGAACCGATATGAGAGTGAGATATATATATGCTGAGTATATGGGATGGTTGGATGGATGGAATGCAAAGGCCTATTGGTGATAGACGTGTTGGTTGAGACAGTACTGATGAGAGAGCGAGTCTTCAACAGGAGTGAACGATAAAGGAGAGCCTACCTCAACGGATTGTGTAGAGAGGTAACAACAACAAAAAGACCAACAGTAGGGAATTTGAAAAGTTGTGTCACGAGTGTGCAATTTGTCTGGTGAAAAGCCGGTGAATTAGCTAGTGGTGAAGTTAGCTGGGGCTGAGTAGTAGAGAGCAAGCGTATGAGCAGGCTGTGGCCGACTAGTACACTGTGCAATGCTGTGGGTGGTTGAACGGTTCCTCCAACGGATAGCGTGAGTGGACCGAGAAATAGTAAAGTGATGATTTCAGCTATTAGTGAGGGAGAAGGGGAAAAAAACAAAAAGCTGAAGCAGAATGATAAATATACCCTGGCCCAAAAAAAGAGAGAAAGTAAACAGAGGTACAATCAGCCTTTATTTATTTGTTTAGTGCGCGAGCTGCTCTCCTTTTTTTCGATGTTTTGTTTTTAATTTTTTTTTTTTTACTTTTTTTTTCCCTCCTGCTGCTGTCGCACAGATTTAATATCCACCAGTTATTTTTGAATTTCTTCTGCCGTACCCAACTGGTTAGGCTGAACCTCTTATACACGCTAATTACGCTGCTATATTGATAATTATTATGTGCTATCGATCGACAGCTGCTTATTGCGCACACAGCCCCCATATTACAGTACAGAGCTCGTTATAGGTAGTGGCTATAATATCTTGATCTGGTATGGCTGTAGCGTTTGAGATTGGGGAGGATCAGATTGTGATGTTGCTGTATATTAAGCTCTTCAGCATCACAAACCTACTCAATCTCTGCACACTAGAGTCAAATAAAGTGTCGAATCTGCTGTCCCCTAACTGTGTAAGATGCTGGCCTGACGTTATGCATATTCATAAAATAAATATACGTCATGGACATTCACTAGCTAGTCATTCTGATTGAATGAAATTAACGTCTAATTATTGGAATGACATCTATCTATAGTCCGAATGATTATCGAAGCACCGGTTAAGTGCAGCATATTGCGCTACAATGGGTGATAGCAGTTGGTCCGCAGGGAAATGGCACTTGGTGGGCAGTTTACTTCCAGCTTTAATTGATTAATATAGGGGCACTAGCATATTAATCATGAGCAGCCAAAGATTTTATTATTTGACTGGTGACGACGTCGACGGATGCGAATGACTTCGGGAAAACTCTTGTCGCCGGTAATTACTAGTTTTGTTGATCAGTACCTGAGATTCAGACACATCATATATCACAGCTAGCAGCTGACCGGGTTGCAGCGGCCTTCTAATTATAGCTCGTGCGCGCTCAGTCAAATATAATTACGCCGTCGCCTTGAAAGCGGTCAATTTTAGTATAGGAGGCCAGAGAATTGCCGTCACGTCTAGCTAGCATCAAAGCCCTTCAAAATGGCAGATGGTTACTTACACCGGGAGCGGGACGTGACGAGCTCAGATATACCCTAAGTACCAAAGCAGTATTTCCTCCTTCAATCACTATATAGCGTAGTACCTAGCATTGTTTTATGAGATTATAGGTTATGCTCTGTGTACCTGTGTTCTTTGTTTATTACTGCAGCAAGTAACTATAGCACCCAGTAATTGGAAGGTACGTCGCTGTTAGCACTTGGGGTCAAAAAAACATGAGTTGACAAGATAATTTATGTGAGCTGTAGTAATTATAGCCGTTGAACATTTAACGCGAGAGAAACGTCAGTACAGCTAGTAGCGCTGTATTTAGCAGAGGAATAAAAAACTTGGGGAAGAAAATGAACAAAAAAAAGAAAGAAAACAGAAGCTCGCAGGAAGAAGAGCAGAGCACAAAAGAAACGCGTGAAAAAGAAAAGGGCAGCGAGTCAAAATAGGTAGGGACCACATTAAAGGGGTAGACGTTTTGCAGGCGGTTTAATAACTTTCCAAGATCATAAGAAAGGCGGAATCTGAGCTACTCGTCATGTGACTACTAAAAACGTTGAATTAATCATGTGAGCTTTCACATGACATTGCACGTGACCTGAGAATGAAGCTCTTGAATTGATTTTTTCAGTTTGCAGCTCTGCAATATTTTTGGTGTCATAATATTTACCAGCTGCTATATTAACTTATAACACTAGATCATCAGCGGCTAAATGAGAAGGTGATAAACAGAGCCACTTCACTTCTATCACCAACCGATCTTGCAGATAATATCCAGCTCGGACATTGATAGACTGATATTCCACGACTTCTAATGGGAGAGACCGTGAAGAGGAAGCAACCGTCGATCTCGCAATTCTTTAGACCCAGTCCCAAGAAACAGCAATTACAGAAAGAGAATAGCAGTATCAATGGCAATGGAAATACTAGTGGCGAAAGAGGTGGGCTGTCCCAAACGGATGTCATAGTAGTGATTGATGATGAAAATGTTGATCCTGCTGATTCTCAAACAGCGTTGGGATCTTCGACAAAGAAGCCACCCACTACTGTCATCAACAACATGAACAATGACGCATCACATATTCAGAATACCAACACTAATAAGGATAGTGTGGAAACAGTAGTCAATGAAAAAAGGGTACGTCATTTCAGTTTTGATAAAGATTATCAACCACCAGAGACGATATCTGTTGAAAGAGAACTGGTACATCAGCAGTTCAAGAAAAAGCTTGATCAGAAGATATTCAACAGCGATGAGAACAACGATAATGATTTGTTGGCTTATGAACAGCTCAGTGAAAACGATAACGATGGTAACGCTATAGATGAACCGCCGTTGAAGAAACGGAAGCAAAAAGCCAATAAACTAACACCATTGGATCAACAAGTAAAGGATCTCAAACTACGACATATGGATAAGATCCTGGCTATCCAAGTTGGCTACAAATACAAATTTTATTGTCAAGACGCTGTGATTGTCCACAAGATCCTAAATATCATGCTGGTTCCTGGTAAATTGAACCTCATTGCCGAGACAAGTACAGATCTCCTGTACAACAAACTAGCATATTGTTCAATACCAGAACCTCGTCTACATATCCATCTTCAAAGACTATTGGACAACGGACTAAAGATTGGTATAGTTGACCAGGTGGAATCCGCAGCTTTGAAATCATTGGATCCAAATGTGAAAAATTCTGCTCTATTCTCGAGAAAGATCTCTAACGTCTTCACAAAAGCGACATACATAGAATATGACGAGCAAAACACCGGTGCGAAGGATGATAGAGCAATCGATTCACTCATGGCAATTTTGGAGAAAGAAATGGACGATGAAGTACTAATAACAATTGTTGCTGTACAGCCATTAACCGGTGAGATCGTATATGACGAATTTGTTGACGATTTCTTGAGAGATGAACTAAACACTAGATTATCACATTTGGAACCTATTGAGATATTACACTTTGAAACTGGTCTCTCAAAGCTGACAATGCAGTCAATAAATTCATTCATTAGACAACACTCTTCATCATCAGGATCGTCCTTGTCATCAAGTATAAGAGTCACTACATATCCACAGCTCAAATTATCGTACTTTGAAACATTCCTAAATTCTTATGTGAGCGATTTTCCTGAATTGTTTGACTTCATCTCCTCAAACACACTTCAATTCCAAACAGCATGCTCATTACTGATAAACTATCTAAAAGAGTTCAAGCTTGATGCTTCTTTCCAGATAAGAGAGAATTACAAATCATTCGAGGATATGTCTCATATGATGCTGAATTCCAATACTCTTCAAAATCTGGAAATATTCAAAAATTCAACAGATGGTGAAGAATACGGTAGTTTACTGTGGCTAATGAATCATACGAGGTGCAAGTTTGGATTCAGATTACTAAGGAAATGGATTGGCCAACCACTGGTACAGAGGGACCAAATCGAACAAAGGTTGGATGCCGTTGTCAACCTTCAAGATAACTTCAACCATTTCTTGGAGAGCTTAGCCAATATACTGAAGTCATGTCCTGATCTTGAAAAAATCCTAAACCGTTTACACTATGGGAAAGTTAAACGGAAAGAACTTTACATATTCTTGAACACACTGAACGATGTCAGTAGTCTTGTTACGAAATTCGGGAAATTTGAAATCGTAACAGCACTGAAGTCTTCGTTATTGAAAGATATATTTAAACACATGGTTCAACTATGCCTTGACTTGGATGTGACACAGTTCTTGAGAATGATAAATTCACAATTTGCAATGGATGAACGCTCAGATGATCATATTTTGAAATATTTCAACCTTGAGAACCTCACCATAAACTACGACGAGATAATAGCGGAGAACGACGAAATAGACAAGATAAAAAATGATATTGAACATGAACTTTCTAAAATTAGAGATATTCTCAAGAGACCTTCTTTAGAGTTTGTCGAGAAATCTCGTGAACCTTACCTAGTTGAAGTGAGAAATGCACTGGTTAGAATCTTACCAAAGGATTGGATTAAGATGTCATCCACTAAATTGGTCTCAAGGTTTCGTACGCCTCGGGTCAATGAACTTTACAAAAAAATCCTCTATCATAATGAACTATATATCCAAGCATGTCATGTCGTTTTCCAGAAATTTGTCAATGATTTAACCTTGCATTATACACAATTTTCCAATCTGATTCGATATCTTGCTCAATATGATTGTTTATTATCTTTGGCTGCAACTTCTTCTGTTAGTGGATTTTCAAGACCTACGTTTGTCGACCAAAGGATGATCCGTATCGAGCAAGGTCGTAATCCTATCATTGAACAGCTCTCAACATTTGTTCCAAATTCAACGGAACTTTCTCACAGGACCAAATGTATGATTATCACTGGTCCAAACATGGGTGGTAAATCATCATACGTGAAGCAAGTGGCTTTGATTATTATAATGGCTCAGATTGGTTGTTTTGTCCCTGCAGAATCAGCAACTTTAGGAATTTTCTCTACTGTATTAACGAGGATGGGTGCTCAAGATGATTTACTCAAAGGTCAAAGTACGTTCTTCACCGAAATGTCTCAAGTTTGGGGTATTTTGAATGAATTAAGACAAGTGGGGAATAAACTGTTGATCTTGGACGAAGTAGGAAGAGGCACAGGCACTGTTGATGGCATCAGCTTGGCACAATCAATATTAGAGTACTTGCTTCAAGAGGATGAGAATTCATTGACATTATTCATCACACATTTCCCAAGCATTTGCAAATTGAGTGACTTGTACGATACTGTTGAAAATTTCCATATGGGATACATCGAGGAACGATCAGCAGAAGGTGATTGGCCAAAAGTTACATTCTTATATAACTTGGTCTCTGGTATGGCCAATAATTCCTATGGTTTAAATGTTGCCAAGTTAGCTGGTGTTAATGACTCTGTGATAAAGAAGGCACATGAGATCAGTACACAAAGAAAGATGGAAGTGGAGGAAAAAGAGCTTATTAGAGATCTAACAACAGACATTAAAAATATTTTGCATAGTGATTCAGGTAGTGGATCAGTCAAGAAGCTTGTTGAGTTAATCAACAACTTTTAGTTGACTTACGCAATGATAGCATCTATATAATGACATTTACAATACAATTAGTAAATATTCAAACTCTTGGATATAAATAATAATGCTAGCTTGCCTAAAACTTGGTAGAACGGAACAGACTCTTGCTGTTTGTTCTGGATCTGCTTGAGGATGCTGTAGAAGTGTAGCTGATACTACCGTACGAGTTTCCGGCACCGTACAGCACAGCTTCTTCTTCGTTTTGGTTTCCATCATGAATCAAGGTCATCGAGTCGAATCCTTCGAATGGATTGTTCTCATCACCTTCTGGCTCTATGATCTCCTCCTTGGATATATCTATCGAGTTTGAAGCTTTGTCTTTATTTCTATGGAAATCGGCACCTGTCTTTGATAGTACTGGGATCATTGGAGGTGATTGATTTCTTAACAGAGCCCATTGCACGTTTTTAAAGAATGGATGGTTCTTAATATCAGATGCACCAAGTTTTGAACCTAATCTCTTATTCTCATCCTTGATCAACAGTTTCTTAATAAGACTCTTACATTGAGAAGATATCTGATGAGAATCAGGAAAGGAAACATCCGATTTCAAGATGTTCGAAAATGTCTGGTTTCTGTTCCCACCTTTGAACGGTGTTGTTCCAAAGAGCATTTCAAATATCAATATTCCCAGTGTCCACCAATCAACAGCAGCAGTATGACCTGTGCCTCTAATCACTTCCGGTGCGATGTATTCTTCTGTTCCAACAAATGAATTTGTTCTAAAGCCATCGTTACATATCTTCGTATCCAAAGTCATCAAAGTTCTATTCGTTTGGTTCAATGTGGACATTGAAGGTTTCTTCATACTTTGAGTCTGTTTGGAAAGGTCGAAATCTGAAAGCATGATATGACCTGATTGATGCAGCAGGATGTTCTCTGGCTTCAAGTCTCTATATATGAAACCCATGAGATGTAGGTATTCCAACGCAGCAGTCACTTCGGCAGCGTAGAAACGAGCATCGAGCTCTGAAATGCATTTGGACCTTCTCGTCTGTAGAGCCCTGAAGAACTCACCACCCATGCAGTATTCCATACAGAGGTATAGATAGTCCTCTGACTGAAAAGTGTGGTATAGCGTGACGATGAATGGATGGTTCGAAGTGGCGAGGATCTCTTGTTCAGCAAGAGCTCTTTTGATCTTGTTTCTCTGGATCATCTCCTTTTTGCTGAGCACTTTCATAGCATATAGCTTATTGGTTGCCTTCTCACGAACGAGATAAACACGTCCAAAATCACCTTTACCCAATGGTCGTATCTTTTCAAAGGATTTAGGTCCAACTTGAAGAGCTGCAAACTTTGTAGAGTTTGAGCCAATGAACGATTTGTTTCTTGGTCTTGTTTTCTGTTTGGAAATCTCATTGAGTTTGCCCTGTTGATCGTAAACTTCTTTTAGATTTGGAGGTGCTGATGCCACTCTTCTCAGAGAAGGCTTATTCTTCTGCTTATCAGTGTCATTATCATTATTGTTGTCATTGGTATCATTATTTTTATCGTTATTCTTCGAGGTATCATCACCTTTATCGCTCCTAAATGTTTCATCTGCGTTATTCTCCTCCTTTATTTGAATTAAAGAAGACTTTGACGAGTTTTCGTGTGTTTTCTTTAGCGATAAGTTATTACTATTGCTAGCAGCAGCGCTATTATCACTGGCATCGTAAAGCTGTTGATCACCAGATGCATGCGGAGGTAGTCCCTGGTGTGCAAAGTATGGCTGTGATGACACGGTTGGCTGATGCTGTTGATGATGACTTTGATGAGGATGATGGCCGTTGTACTGTGATTTCGCTTGTTGATGCTGTTGATGCTGTTTGTTGTACTGGGACTTGGACGCTGGTGATGGTGACGATGGAGACCGCATCCTCGAGAAGAACGAGGCTTTTGGTTGCTGCGCCTGCTGTTGCTGCTGCTTCGAGGAGTCTTCATCAGAGCCGGAGTCGAGAGTGATCTCAACCACCGGATAGTTGTCGTTATGCTGTGCGTCGTGAGTCTTAAGTGGAGGCTCGAGCTGGAATGGATCTTCGGGAGTTTCAACATGGTCCTTCGAGGCCAATATCACAGGGGAGCTACTGGCACTTCTCTTGAACAAGTTTTTGATCTTTGATGTCAACTTCTTTTGTTCTTCTTCTTTGAGCGGTTCCACTAATGTTGTTATATGCTGATGGATAGCCGCCTCTTTCATGACGGGTGGTTGAAGTTGGCTGAACTGTTGCTGGGTCTCGGTCTCTGGTAACTTTACAGAACTCTCACTGTATAATACGCTGTTGTCTATAATGCTGGATATACCATTGAAATTGTGAGCCACCGGAGGACTAGTACCAGCGTTACTCGTACGACTGAGTGCTCCTTGATCTGGGGTCTGTGGTCTTGAGTTTGTGCCAAAGCTGAGCATTCTGCCGAGTGACATTGATCGTTGTCTGAACCTCGAAGGCTTTTCTTCTGTATGAGCAGCCATTGTATGGAGTCCTTCTTACTGAATGATCTTTTGCAAAAAGTTATGGTAGTGGACTTGCGCTCGAATCAAATATGCGTGGAGTAGAGATGGATGATGATGATCTTGAAGCGGTCAGATGTTAGGGGATTTGCAACAACACGGGCTAGCTAACCAAAATGTCAGACGTAGTGATCGTACGGTTATAAGGACCCTTGAGATTTGTCAAGCAAACTCCAGCTTTCACCTTTGTATAGAATTGTGCGTTTGTAAGATGGGGAGTCTTTCTCCAGCTTCTTCGCCTCCTATCTAAAGTCGACTTTTTGGGCTAATTTTGCAGCCTTTGTCTCGCTGCTAAAGCCCTTCGTTACGGCTCTTTGCTTCCCAATTTTTCGCTTACTCGGATGTCATCCCCCTAACAATCGTCATGCGGGTATCTTTTCCCGGCAGCTCACGCGTCTGAGCCCCGTTCTTCGCAGCTGGCTTCTCTGCCTAACGATCCCCTCTAGATCTAGACGGAGGGGTGGTAATTTGGGCACTTGGATAGGCAAAGCAGATTTCTTTCCCCCTTTCCCTCACCACTGCGCTTTTGTAAGACAGCTTGGAGCTCAGCTGGTGCTTGAATTGAAAATACTTCTACAACGTCGACTTGAGTTAGTTCACTATACTCTCGCATGCCTACTTCTCTCTAGCTTCTAGGATCCAGGCAATACATTGTCTTGAAATTACATTCTGGAATACCATGAGGACCCTCAGAGCTTGATGTTTGACATTGATCGAGCAACACTCTCTTCAACCCATCGTCTAGTGCTCTCTTACGCGGGCACATACAAAAATTTCAACATCCATACAGCTCCACTCACCATTAAGCTTACTTCAAGAGAAGCTGATACACCAGAAGCTCATACAGAACATGCACAACCTCTTATTCCAACGGCATATGTTTTACATATAATACGATCTAGAACCTGGCACTTACTGAGCCAGTACGCTATTAGCAGCTTTATAATAGGAGAATTATTTAGCACCGCTGCGGCCAGCTGCTCAGAGTGCGCCTAACACATCAGCGGCAGCTATAAATAATCATTCCTTTCTAAGCATGCACGGAGATGCAGGTCCTGTTGATCGAGGATTGTTTCAGAACTGTTTCGGAAGATCTCAGCGTCTTGGGCTTCAGGTGAAGTTGCACTGATGGTTGAAGACTTCAATAAGTATTAAGATGTATCACATTGGTTTCATCATCGGAGCACTTAGAGCTCAAGCTAGTTAGATGGCTTCCGTATAAAGAGACGATGATATCTCTTCTTCTGGAGCTGTCAAATTTACCAAGACTTTCTCCAACATCATCAATCAATCTACAAAGCACAGAGAAATGTTTAGCTCACGAATCATAGCCTGTGTCCCTCTGCTTTCAGCATTGGCTTCAGCTGCTGGGCCTTATTACAACACAACGTCTTCTGTGGCTTCATCAGTTCTATCAGAGGCCAATTCCTTCATCTATGGTGCATCCACTGAAACCGTGGTCCATGATACTACCACAATGGTCACCATCACATCCTGTTCACATGACGCTTGTTCTGAAACTACATCACCTGCCCTGGTGTCTATTGCAACTACTACGTCACAAGGTGTTATCACTGTCTATACAACCTGGTGTCCTTTGTCTGACACTTCTGCTGTGTCATTGCCATCATCAGCATCTGCTCAACCATCGTCTACCTCTACATCTACCGGTACCTGGTCATCAACAACTGAGAGTATCATCTCTAGATCATCTATCGGCTCATCTGCATCATCAATCGTTGAATCTGGCTTTACTTCTGCACAAGTGGGCTCTTCAGTTGGCTCTTCAGTTGTTCCACCAGTTAGTTCATCAGTTAGTTCATCAGTTAGTTCATCAGTTAGTTCATCGGCTTCTTCATCAGTCACTCCAATCACTACAACATTAGTCATATTGACATCCTGTGAGAATGATTCATGTTCAACTACTGAGACAACTGCACAATTCACGGTAGTGACCACCACATCTGATGGAGTCTACACTGTATACACAACTTACTGTCCATTGTCTTCAACCGAATCGGGATCCACCATTCCGGTAGGCTCTTCTGTGGTGAGTGAATCATCAACTGGCTCAACGTCTGAGGCTTCTGTCTCTATTGGACAATCTACTGGAACTGTATCATCATCATCCATAGTCAACTCGTCTATCGACTTATCTGCTGGTATTTCAACCGGTGTCTCTACTGCCCCATCGTCGTCCGTTTCAAACTCTGCTCCTATCTCAGCTTCACATGTATCTGTTACATCATCATCGCCATTCAACGACGAATCATCTTCATCAATTGAAACTACTGTTGTTACCACTACTACTTGTGATAATGGATCATGCCATCAAACAGAAACCACTGCTCAAGTAACAGTTGTCACTACTACTTCAGATGGTGTTTATACAGTCTATACTACATACTGTCCATTGACCGACTCAACTTCCTTGACTTCTTCACTTGCACCAAAATCTAATGGTGAGTCTACTTTCGCTACATCTGGTACTGTATTATCATCTGAAATTACTGAGTCTCAAGTCATGGGTACTACTTCAAGTACAGAGCATACAAGTGAATCGTCTACGTCTTCAATTGAGACTGTTGTTACGACTAGCTCTTGTGATGGAGGCTTATGTCGTGAAACCACAACCACTGCTCAAGTCACTGTCGTCACTACCACTTCTCATGGTGTTGTGACTGCTTATACAACCTACTGTCCATTACCATCTGACTACACCGTGGCAACAGAGAAGTCTACTCCAGTCCCATCTGAACAGAGCACTGTCATTGGTTCTACTACAACACCAACTGATTCAAAGAAGACCACCACTTCGGCTGATTCAAAGAGTACACCAACTACTGAAGCAACAACTTCCTCTGTGGGGACCACACTTGTCACAACTAGCTCATGTGATGAAACATCTTGTCATGAAACTGTTACTACTGCTCAAGTTACCGTTGTCACTACCACTTCTCACGGAGTTGTTACAGAGTACACCACTTACTGTCCATTGTCATCTGACTATACTTTAACCACAGAGAAGACTACTCCGGTCACTTCTGAAGGAACTACGGCTGCAGTATCCACCAGTACATCACCTGAATCAGAAAAGACAACCTCACTAGATGCAGACAAGATAACTCATCCTGCTTCTGGAGAGACAACTACAACTAAGGAGTCAACAGCTACATCTCCAACCGGTTCTGAGAAGACTAAGTCTGTCGAGTCAGTCACATCTCCAGTGGAGACTACCGTTGTTACTACTAGTTCTTGTGATGCAACCACTTGTCATCAGACTACCACTACTGCTCAAGTCACTGTTGTTACCACTACTTCACATGGAGTCGTTACTGAGTATACTACTTACTGTCCATTGTCATCCACTGCCACCACTGAAGAGACCACAGAGAAGATCAGCCCACCGGCATCTGGAAAGACAACGGCTTCCGCTTCTACAAGTACTCCACAAGCTCCAGAGAAGGCTACTTCTAGTGAGAAGGCTACTCCACCATCTTTTGGAAAGTCAACTGTTATTGAATCAACTGCTTCTCAACCAACTCAAACTCAAACTCCTGGGACTACCAAGCCAGCTGAACCAACCACAGCTACTACTGCTCCAGTGGAAACCACAGTTGTTTCAATAACTTCTTGCGATGGTAACGAATGTCACGAGACTACTACTACTGCTCAGGTCACCGTTGTCACAACCACATCTCATGGTGTTGTTACTGAGTACACAACCTATTGTCCATTGTCATCTACTTTGACTAGTGAGAAGACTACTGAGAAGACCGAGAAGACCACTGAGGGAAGTACTGAGAAGACCACTCCACCTACACCTGAAAAGACCACAGCTGTTGAATCCACAACTTCTCCATCTGTTCCAAAAGAAACCACTGCTACTGAAAACACTGTGTCTACAACTGCTACTCAAGTATCAAAAGAGGTCCCATCTTCAGAACAGGTGACTACTCAGAGTAATACCACTATCAAGCCAAAGGGAGGGTCTTCTTTTCCTTCTCCAGTGACACCAACTACATCTGCTGTGCAAACCACCGTTGTTGAGATCTCTTCTTGTGATGACAAGAGCTGCTATACCCAATCCACCACTGCTCAAGTCACAGTTGTCACTACCACGTCCCATGGTGTTGTTACTGAGTATACTACCTATTGTCCATTGACTACTACTGAAGCCACATCTATACCGGTTGCTTCTACCCAGGTTCCAGGTTCTCCAGCTTCAACTGTCGTTACTTTGACTTCATGTGAAGGTGACTCATGTTCTACAAAGGTTGTTACCACATCGAAGGCTGTTGAGACTACTATCAAGTCAGAGGAGGAAACTACTTCTACTACTCCTGAACAGAGAGCATCCACCACTACAACAAGTCTTGCTCCAAAGAATCCAACAACTGAGGGAACTGTTGTTTCTGAGTCCACAGTTCAGACCACTGCTACTGTTTGCGAGGGAGATAGTTGTACTGAAGCTTCTTCAACTACCAAGGTTACTCCAACTGATGCTAAGACCGCTGATGTTAAGATCACTACTGATTCCCAGACTACTCCAGTTGAGACCAATCCAGTTGAGACCAATCCAGTTGAGACAAAGGAAGTTCCTTCTTCTGTTAAGCCAGATGTGCCATCTCCACAGACTTCGTCTTTGAACACAGTGCAGACAACAGTGCAGACATCAGTTCAGACAACTCCAACTGAAGTACCAACTGAACCAAGCACAACAGTATTTGTCACCGAGAAGAGATCAACAGACTCTGCGGGATCCGTTACTGTCATCACAGCTACTCTGACATCTACCAACACTCCATCTGTTCCTACTGGTACTACATTGAGTACAATTGCAACTCCAGGATCACAGGCTCCACCAGCAATTTCTCCACCAGCAGGTACTCCACCACCAGCAATTTCCACACAGAGTTCACCTTCTTATCAAAGTGGAACAAGCTCATTAGTGTCAATTGCAACATTCCAAGGTCAAGCTTCAAGATCCACCATTTCTAGTGCACTTGCTGGGTTGTTGTTACTTCTCTTTGTCTAATCACCGGGTTAACGTTATAAATATATATTATACAACAAGGGGAACAATTTATAGATATTGCAAGATCAGATATCAAAGTCGCATTGAAGGTATATATATCTTTATTATTATCATTATTATTATTATCGTTATAGTTAGAAAATTATTGCTAAACTTTCATTGTATTGTTATGTATGCTATTCTCATGAACGAACAATATCCCATTCAGCCTCTGTTATCGAGACTTCATTACCAGCATTGTCATCATAATCATAAAATTCACCTTCTGAAAGATCAATCTCCGTGAATGGAGTGTTCTTACCGACACCTCTTGCTTCAAAATTACCCTGTGGAATGAATTTTATAAATTCAAGACCTCTTGCCTCAATGTCCAATATAGCAATTGGTTTACCTTCTGCTTCTGTTGTATAGTTCTCCTTTGTTCTCGTGATGGATGCAGATGATTCTCTTTTGCAAGATTTACAACGGAATACGAAATTTGCCTCACCACGAGACCCTGAGATCTCATGCTTCTCGAAAGCGTTGATCGTTATTTCCTTTTCATGCTTTTCACGACACGATGTACACTCGATCTCAAAAGTGTACTCGAACGGAGTCTGTGCGGAGTCTGTTGGCTTCAGGTCCGTGAGACCTTCCAAGTTTGCCTTGAGTACCAGTTTGTAGCCCATTGCGTCGTTTAGTGTGTGTTATATTGTGGTGGTATTAAGCCAGAGAAGTAAGCGAGCCTTTAATGTTTGTGTGAATAATTTCCAGCGCATTAATTGTTGACGATGCAACAAGCTGAAAAATAACGTCTGACATCAAATTACAATAGCACCAGCACACAGAGTGTACATACCCACACACACAGGCTCACAGGGGGGATGTTCACAAGGCCTCTCGTTTCCTCGGTGAGACTCACACGCAGTCTCACGCGATCGCTGGGGACCAAGCTCCCACAGACGGAGACAGAGCTGGACATATATGGACCAAAGAAGATTATTAGTGTACCCGATGAGCTCAGACAGGCATTGATTGCCGAGCAGTTGCTCGCAATACGTCATACACAGGAGATCCTTGATCAGATATTCAATTCAGCAGAGGGGAAACTGGACTTTTCGGCGGTTGAATTGATGTCTACTGAGGATAAGCAGAATTTGTTGATGGCATTTGTAAACCTTACCGAGCACCATCAATACGACTCAGTAGAGGAGCTTTTGAGCTCTCTGCCCATAGAAGATATCAAACAGAGTGTTTCTTTGGTATCGTCCAAGATAGATAACTATGGACAGCAGCATACGACACTGGAATTTCTGGAACAGTATCCTCCGGATCATAGATACGGCCCAGCAGATGATCTGATCGGATTACTCAGACGTTATCGGAAAACACCACAGTTGGACCTTTCATTCTTGACACAGGCAGCAGAGAGTATCCTGAAAACACCAATGGCAAGTTTCCCATATACCAGTGTGTTTGGTATCCTTTTGGAATATAGCACTAATGAGAATTTCCAAAAATTTGCAGCCGTGTTAGCATCATCTTTAAAACCAGATGATGACGAATCGTTTAGATTTGTCATTGAAGCAGCAGTAAATGCAAAAGATTTCATACTGTTTGATCGATGCTTACAAAACATCAGGCTCATTGATACACAGAGCTATAACCATACGTTTGTCGATCGATATAATCGTAAGGCTTTTGCAGAGCTTGGTGAAGATCAACTCCCCAATGAAACCATGGAAAAGACCTTACCATTATCGTTATATATCATTGCATTACGAGGAATCTTGAAGTTAGAGCCCGGTTATTATTCAGAAGATGATGTGCTTAAGGGTGTGCATCATTTACTCTCAGGATTAGAAGTTGTTGAAAATACATCTCTCAACCGAAACAAGAAAAACTACAGGACTACCAAGTCACTACGAGTACGTATCTATTATGATCATCAGAGAGCTTTTGATCCAAGTGTCTGGGAAATTGTTCCATTGGCACTGTTGGACTGTTTGATGAAGATTGGGCTCAACTTTGACAACTTTGACCTCGTGAAGACGTGTCTGGATGTATTGGATCAGAGGCTAGATGACCGTCATATAGACAGGGGCGACTACTTGACTCTCTTGAACGGACTCGAAGTCCGTGGGTCCAATAATGCGGTGTTGAACCTCATAAAGGACCATAGAAGGGAGAAGAACAGTAGAACTGCTGGCTCAAGGACGAGGTACAACAGGAATGGGTCTTTGTGGAGATACGACCGTAAATAGAGAGATGGAAAATGGATCATGTACATAGCATAGAGAAGTTGGATAGCATAATAATACACCACTATGTGTTGGTTAGCAGTAGCAGTAGCAGCAGCAGTAGCAGTAGCAGTAGCATAAAGTATGACATCAGCAATGACTAAGCGATGAGCTCAAACCGCGAAAATTGCCTAATGTAGTAGTACACCCAGACATCACAAAGTTTTTTCTCTAAAATTAATATCATCATGAATCAGTGCTAAAGATTAAACCTTTCTAATGAAGTCATAAAAACAACAGACAAATAACCATAAAGAATATCCAAAAGAAAACATGAAGTTTCTAACTACGAATTTTGTCAAATGTACATCCAAGACATGTGATTCCACAACGGAGAGTTTCCCTTTGCAATACAACAACTGTGAACTATCACAAGAAGAACAAGAATTTCAACCAGATTTCTTATTAAATATACTTGATAGATTAGATTGGCAAGCAGTTTTAAAAGTTGCACATGATCTAGGAAATGACTCTTTACCTTCAAAGCTTCCAGAAAATGTTGATCCAAATGACCAAGATACACTGATCCTATTAAAGGATCTTCATGGTCTCCTTTTGGAGACAAATATCATATCTGGTGAGATGAAATGTCGTTCTTGTGAACATATCTACTACATCAAGAACTCCATTCCAAACTTCCTTCTACCTCCTCATTTGGCTTAAGTTCTACAAGAACAACATCATCACTACTTTAATAGATCGAATATAATGACCATGTACCATAATATAACTTGTTTTGAAGTAGAACACCATGAATATATATATCTATAACATTGATCATGATCACATCTCAGATATCAAACGAACAATTTGACACTCTTCTTCGATGATGCTAATGTCTTCACGAAAGACAAGTTTTTTAAACAATTCATTAAGATCCGTATGCTCACGATTTATTAAGTATGATCTGGAAACTTCATCTTCTGCAATAGTTTTAAACAAATGTGCCAATACAACCAGTCGATGATTCCATTTCGTAAACATTTTTCTTATCTTCAACTGCTTCTTTAAATTCTCAATATCATCTTCATATAATTGATCATCTTCCATTAAAGTAATACTATCAGACATCAATGTCACACCTTTTGAGAAAAGATCACATGATCTCTTGTATTGACCTTCGGTGAATTGAAGATAACCTAAAAGTGTAACGAATTCTTCAGAATCTGCACGATAGTAACCAAATTGTGTTAAATATTCCATCAATCTATCCTTTTTGATACAGATCTGATAGTAGAGTGGATGATCATCGGATAAAGCATTTTTGTAATCTGTACAAAATTTCATGAGTTGATTGTAGTTTGAGTAATCGGTGTTATTAAGGTTATCTTTTTGTACCAGTGCTGATATTGATATTGGTTGTGATGATGGTAATGGAAACAACCTTTTGATATCAGAAATTAAAGCTTTACATCTCTTTTGTTCAACTCTAGACAAATTATGCAGTGTTTTATGTATTTCAAGTTGTTTAGTCCAATATCTCAGATAATGATGCATTTGTGTTCTCTTTGACGTACTGCAAATATTTATACTGATATGATTATGATTCAACAATTGACTTGAGGCATATGATAAGGCAGATTCAAAGTTAAAATTATGAATCAAATGGTTTGATCTTGCAATCATTAGATAGGTATCAAGTGGATCTATTCTCTCTGCTTCACCGAAATATTCATTCGTTGAAGATAGATATGATGATCTATTATCAAGTCCTGCAGATGATGATGCAATTATACAACGTTTAGAGTATAATTTTGCCATATAAATGAAATATTGTATTGGAAAATTAGACATTGTCAAAGACATCTTTTTATAATAGTTCTTCAACAGTTGTAATAATTCTTCAGATTTATCAAGTTTATCTATTGAAAGAAGATAATCACAATAATGATAAGTCGTTTGAGGTATATAGTAGTATTTCATTGCCCTTTCAAACATCTCATCAATTTCATCATTTAACTCGTTATTCAACACTTTGAAAAGAGCATGATAAGTTAAAGCCAGGGACATTGCAAAATTCTCTAAATTGGTAAGAATTAAACTAGACTTGTGTTTAGGTTTATCTTCTTCTTTTGATGTCTTTAAAATCATAAGATCTTTAAAATAGATCATAGCATCATAAAAACATTCACGAGTTGGAATATCTCCTGCCAAGACGATAGAATCAATAGCTCTGTGTAATATATCAACAATTGTTGACTGTTCTTTGAAGAGACTTAGATCATTGACGGTAATATCGTGATCATTCTTTGGAGTTGACATGATAAAATCAGATAAAGTGATCAATCCACCAGCTTGATCAATGTTTCTTGTTATTGAATCAATGGATAAAGGAATATAGAAATCAACAAGGACATCTTGCCAAGATTCAGAAGAAACTGTATTATCCAATAACGATTGCATCTTATTTATAATGTTTGGGGTCTTAAGATCAGCTATTAGATAAACCGTCAAATAGTCACAGAGTGAGTTAAGGTATTTTGAATTCAGTTCACTTATCATTGCTCTATGTAAGAAGGCCTTCATGTTCAATGTATTATTCATAAACGATTTATGAGTATCATCCATTGCATCTTGGTAAGATTTATTCAAAAGCTTCAGATTTGATCTATTGAGAAAGATGATCCTTTTCATCTTAAAAGTCAGTTCTAAAGTATTGTTATCCATATGACTAGTATTCATGTTATCATGATGATCAAACAACTCCAACAGAAGATCGAAATGTCTAATGGCATTATTATAATTACCCAATCTAAGGTCATTCAATCCAATGTTATTCATTCCATAAACCAGATGTGGTAAGAGAACAAGATCAAGATTTATCTTCAGCAATTCAGGATCATCTGTTGTTCCAGTTTGCCATGAATCATCAGAACATTCATTTGGAAATGCAAATACTTGTTTACAAGAATTGTATAATTTCATCCAGGGTTTATCCTTGTCATGATCATTCTTCTCAGCATATGACTTTTCCAATTTCATAAATCCACATAACAGTTCAGTCTCTTTATCCAGCTCAATCATCAAATGGACATAGTCAAACAATATCTTCAAATCCCTTGGATATCTGGCCATTGCAATCTCACAAATCTGTAACCGTCTGTCATAGTCACTGGTGGTATCCTTAGACAGCTTACCACTACGTCCGACTTTGTCATTATCATCCTTCTTAGCAGACTTCTTCTGTATGGCGTTGAGCTTATCGTCTAGCGGCGTGGACTTCAGATATAGCTGTTTGTAGTTAGCCGTGTTGACTGGATCGCAGTATTGAGCAGTTGCTGGCTGATGACCAGGGCGGATGAAGAGACTCATGGTTTCTAGCAAGGGGGTAGCGTTTGGGAGTTGTCCACGATAGTCAGATGGGCATACGCCACATTGTGTTGGATTCCAAACATGGCGCTATATCGAACCAGTCTCGTTGTCCATAGCGTGAGAAACAGCAGTGTAAACATTAAAGATCGTACTTGACACAAAAACGCGGTTGTACAGATATTTTTATTGACACAAATACGCAAAATAAATCTGCGTAGATATCCCAATATGGTAATCAGTGCAAAATGCTGCCAATATTTTGCGAAATAAACCCGTGCATTAAAAAAAAATGCTGTGCTCGCAAGCACTTAGTAAAGTTAACTATGACGTTTTTGCTGCTGCTGCACCAAGTTTTTTTTTCCCTCTCTCTTCTCATTCTGTTAATGCAGTTACAAAAATAAGACAAGAACAAAAGTTGTGCGAGGAAATCAATCAATAAATAGAACAAAACATCACCGTCTTGTTCAACTTGAGCAGTTTCAGCAGAGGGAGAGCCAACCAACAGTCATAGTAATCATACACATATTTACATACACATACAAACATATACATACCCATACATACACATCATGCTCCCAAGTCTCTCGCTTATTACAGCACTCACTCTTCTAGCTTCAAAGATCAATGCACAAACATCTGAAGGTGACAACAACAACAACCAGAACGACGACCACGCCCAGCAGCTCATCGGAACATGGTCTTCCAAGTCTAACACAGTGTTCACCGGGCCAGGGTTCTATGACCCGGTTGATGAGCTTTTGATTGAACCAGCGCTTCCTGGTATTTCCTATTCATTTACAGAAGATGGACATTGGGAAGAGGCTGTGTATCAAGTCACATCGAATGCTAAAAACCATTCTTGTCCTGCAGCTGCTTTGACATTCCAGCATGGTACTTATGAGATACTGAACAACGGCTCATTGGTGCTTACGCCTATCCTTGTGGATGGACGTCAACTTCTTTCAGAACCTTGTGAAGATAAAGGAATTTCCACTTATAGCAGATATAACCAAACAGAGGTGTTTCAAAAATTTGCAGTAGAAGTTGATGCATACCATGGACGTTATAAACTAACGTTGTTCCAATGGGATGGAACTCCAACACAACCGTTATATTTGGCTTATAGACCAGCTATGATGCTTCCAACAGAGACATTGAATCCAACTCCAGATAACCTTTCTGCAGATCAACCTCAAGAGACTGCATCATCGTCACATAAATTGAGAAGACTCGTGAGACGTTCGTTGGAAAACCAAGGACGTACGAATGCTGTTAGAAAATCCGTTGTTGATTTAGACTTCTGGTGGTGGTTATCCGTTGGAGCTGTTGGAGTTGGTTCAGTTGGCTACTTCTTTATGTGATTATAAACTGTGTCTCATCATCATATATCTGTTCTTTGCATAAAACAAACAAACAAAATTAAACAATCATCTTCTTTTATATCTGGTGTTTTGATAAACTAGTCGTAAACCTTCAATTATATAACTAGCAGCAGCTGTTATTATACGCGCCCGTCATAGTATTTAATTATGTAAGTACAGAACAACGCACAGAAAACCAAATATTAATATCAACATTATCAACATCACACTACTTAAACAACAGTTAATCCCACAAATATATCAACAGCCATGTCGCAATCCAGAATGAAGGGCCTTCCACAGCCTTATAACCTACGTCCACGTCATTCGTCATGGCTATCCACACCACAGAAAAAATTACTCTTCTATATACTTGCCCTGTTAACAGCCGGATTTATCATATCTTCAACAATGGGTGGTAAGAAAGAAGAAGTTGAATTCTCCGTGGATACCACAAAGAGTGCAATGGCACAAAACTCCAACGAGATGAAGAGAGTATTGGATGACACTCTGGATAACTTGGTAGATAGCAGTAAAGATCTGGGATCGGGTGCTGTTGGTGCCGCCGTGGTGGATGATGCCGTTGCAATTGGAGCTGCTGGAGCTGCTGGAGCTGCTGAAGCCAAACCAAAGTATAGCAAAGAGCTAAGGGCTAAACCAGGGATCCCTACTTAATAATGAACGATAGCTTAAAGTTAAAATATACATTACTCACTCAATATACATATAAAAAAGATACAATATACCTAGATCTTGATACCCTGCGTATGAGCATCTTGACGCTCTTGCCATACGGTCTTTCCTGAACAACTACAAACCTGTTTATCATTCTCCCATACACCGGCACTTCTTGCAATAACTCCTGCAATTGCATCTTTTAACCCATTTGAATCATTTCCCTTAGCATCCTTAACAACAAATCCACGTCCAATCAATTCAGAGATGTTAAAAGGAGCACTTTGGAAACTTTGACCAGTTCCATTTGAATCAACTTCAACAGGTTTAAATTCAAACAATGAAGAACCCGTTGATAATGCACCTTTGGAGATATTACCGGATGATCTAAAAGAAGGTTGATAAACACCACTAGGTAATCCATTGAGTGTAATATCAACCAATAGTTCGTTCGATCCCACGGATACAATTCTTGCTAGACCTTTAACAGGTTCCAATTCACCTTTAAAAGTCTCCAATATTGCAACTGCTGCTGAATTTGGTCTTCCTGTACCTCTAATGATAGCTTCTCTACCTGTATCTTGAATCGCGGTGATAATTGTAGAAGGAGCAGCTGTACCATTGACACTAACAAGTTTATCTTTGAGATTGATATCGAATCTTTCTAATCCGTCAATTTGTCCAAGTGCTTTCTTAACGGAATCAACGCAAGATTCACATGTCATATCGACATTGTAAACGGTCTGTAGCATGACAATGGTTAGTATGTGAAAAACACACAAGCACATTTAACAATGAAAGTCATCACTCACTTCAAATGACATTATTTTGGTGATATGTTAGAGCTGGGGTATCGATGTATCCAATGGATTATTGAAGAATTGTTCATTGAATCATAAGAAGATCATCACTTCCATTTATATGTCAGCATCGCTAATGGTCGTTTACAGTATTAGTATACATGCGTTCTCAGATTTACACGCACAAGATATATGGGAGCCACATATTTCTCGCTGGCAACACATACAAACTGCACATAATCACACCATTCTCGCAGCGCGTAAATATCAGCACAGTGCGATAAGCATTTTAATCTAATGTATACGGTAGAGTGTCATATGACCACAGGCTATAGTCTATATTACTATTCATTACCATTGTTTATTAATCTATGATTATCAATCAGACAAAGTATCAATCAAACCCTGAAATCCGTTTCATATACGAATATGCACAGAATGCAAACAAAAACATACCAAAAGTGATACTCCAGAACCAAATCAACGATTGTTCATTTCCCTGTCCAGGAACTAAAACGTTCATACCCCAAAGACCCGTGACAATGTTCATTGGTAACACAACTGTACCCAATAGAGAGATCTTACCAAGAACATCATTCATATCGTTATTAACCCTGGTCATATCGATATTAATCTGTGCTAAATAGTTTGAATGTGATCTTGCAAGTAATTTCTCATAATGGTTTAAACTTTGAACCATCGTTACAATATGATCTTGGATATCTCCAAGATACATTCCAATCTCAGAATGTGGGGCAACTTCCCATTGTTCATTACATCTTTTGGCAAATCCTTTGATAACATCAACTTTCGACCCAAGAAGTCTTAAGAGTGTAGTTACCCTTGAACGAGTCTCTCCAATTCTCTTTAACAAATCACCCTTTTTCCTCCATTCAATAACATTAGAATTGGTTGATCTTGTTGATTGTGTAGATGCAGATCTTATAGATCTCAATGATTTGAGTGATTTGATATCAACTGTTGAACCTGATCTTCCTGATATTGGGTTTCTTCCTGTATTATTCAATCTTGTATTAGAACGAGCATTATTATTATTATTACCACCATACTCAATCTCATCATCATGGAACCCACCATCTTCATCATCACTATCATCATCGCTATCGCTATCATCACTATCACTATCATCCGTATGCATCCTTAAGATGGAATCTTCTATATCATTAACTTCATCTTCTATACTTTCAATCATTGGACCAAATGAATCTGTAATATCATCAATCAATGCATATGCAATCCAATCTGCACTAACGGTTAAATATTCTCTTAATAATCTTGCTCTACGACGAACATTGACAGGATGTGGAGTTGGAGCAAAATGAAATGTTAATACAGCATGACGGAAGACAATGATATATACGTTCAATGGTTCTAATTCATTTTTTTTAGGTTTATGCTTTTCTCCAGATTTTTTTTGATAATTTTCCCTTTCAATCTGTTTTCTCTTCTTTCTTGTTGTTGATGTTTCAGATTTAAAAGAATGTGTTGATTTTGATGAAGATTGACGTCTGTTAAATATCTTTTGCCATATTGTTTGCTTTATAGATTCATTTTGAACATTGGCTTGTTTAAAAGTTTCTGTTTTTCTCAGTTTAGCGCGTTCTTGCACTATATCAAAAGATCTAAAACAGACAAAGTAATAATCTTTAAACAGTTCAACTTTTTCTCTAGTTTCACCAAGAAATATATCTTCTGTTGTCAATGGATGTATTTGGAAAGCCTTTGATAAAATCTTCATCTCTTCTTCCGTTGGATTTAACACATCTAACCAAAAGGGAGATATGGAATCCGGTTTATCCAATGCTGTTGAATTTTCATCCAAATTGGAATTTATCGATTTCATATCAAGTGCAGGTGTATTTTCCTTTGTATTCAAATCTTTCACAGAGACTGCGGGTGTATTTGAATGGGGTGTTAGCTTTGTCTGATTGGTTTGTTGTTGAGATTGTTGCCTTTCCTTAGAATATTCGCTTGGTTTGAACAAGTCTGTAAAGCTTTGACCCGGTTGTAACAAACCAGATATGGTTGGAGAATGGACAGTAGAATCCAGATCTTCTCTAAAATAGGTGAATCTAAAATGATCTGGATTGTTGTTGATGATATGTTGAGGATAACTGATTGTACTCAAGAATTCAGAGTTATTATTATTCCTCTTGTTATTATTTTTAGCAAATGGGTTTATCTGAGGAGGTCTTAGACGTCCATTCAGAGTCTCAGTCTCATTGATCCTTCTGTTTCCTAGCATTGAACCGGGAGCATCAACTTTTGTAACTATTGGATACGAGAATCCAACTTGTGAAGGTAATGCTTCAACGTTGCTATCTGTATCTCCAGAGTTATCCAAATCAGATGATAGGGCATCAAATTTTTGATTTGCCCGTTCAGTATCTTGAACAGCTTCATCTTGTAGTCTTTCAGTCTCATCTTTTAAAAATTCATCCAAGACTGTTAAATCAGGCCAACTTTTGGCATTTTCATCGTCCAGTACGTCTAATGGGAAACAGACATCGTTAAGAGAACTGGTTTCACTGTTTCTTCTTGTGGAAGGTTTGGAATCAAACACCTCGTCATCGTCTTCAGCAACGCCGTCATCCACATGACTACCGCTCCGATGATGACGGTAGTAGTTATCGCTATTCTCTATGACCGACTCCGATGCCCTGTGATATTGCGGTGAGGCTATGCTCTGGCGATGGACCCAACTTTGAGAGTTCATGGGCTGTTGCTGTTGCTGGTGGTGATGTTGGTGTTGATGTTGATGATCCTGGCCAGAGAAGTAGTCCTGCTGCTGTTCACTACCGGAGCTCACGGTCTTGCGACGGTCCCATTGTCTCAGGTCTCTGAAGCCACTACTCCCACTGTTCTTTGCTAATTGTGAAGAGGAAGATAGTGTGCTAGCTGTGTCATCTGGTACGTATCTTGAAAATGTGTTTCTTCGTTTCCCAAGAAGCGGGTTGTGCTCCTTTGGATCCATTTGATGTGCAAAAGAGAGGAAAGTCTAGCCAGATGTGATACGCTATCTGAGGCCAAGGTACTTTGTTCTGGATTAGCGCCCTGTCAAATGATCCAAATGTTTGAATCGATTATATGTCAGTTGTTGAATGTGTCGTTTTTCTTGAAGTTATAGCAACACACGTAGTGAACAGCCGCCCATGTTTTTTTCTGGGCTGTCACTATTTAAGCGCGCGTTGATCTACTTTTAAGCTGTGATGATGATGAGATGTTTACAGATAAAGTCACTCTACGAGACCAAGTCAATATTGATCACTATAATACACACAGTTTGACCCACTACACGGATATAATGTCAATTGACATCTTGATTGAAAATTTTAAATCGCCTTATTTACTCTTTTTCTTACCCAACTCTTCCAACTCACTCTCAATGGCTTCTCTATTTGCCATTAGTGAATCCCATTGAGCCCGACTTAACGATATACCTTTCTTACCAGGTTTCAAATCACCATCAACCTCGTAGAACTCACGTATATCTATCAGTGGGGTCCCTTTGAACTGTCTTAACGTTACTCTTCTTTTGTTTGAAAGCTGTTAATGTTAGTCGTATGTCTTAACTTCTGATCTGGATCTTTGCTTATACTCACCTCAAAGAAAGTTTCTCCCTCAGCGTTCTTTTCAACAGCTGCTGGTTTATCTTCTTCTTCTCTTTCCCTTTTGAGCTCGGACATTACACTGTGATCTTCTTCCTAGGCCGATGAATATGACATCTGTGTAGAATTTGCTGCAGTTATTGTCGTTGCTATATACATTTTTTTCTTAACGCGTGTGCGACGTGCCGGGAAATTGATTATTTATATCATTGATCCAGAAACAGTGTAATAGAACAGCACAACACCCATCACAACAAACCCATGTCCAGACCAATTACACAACCACATAAACAAGTCACAAGAGATCTTGAAGGTCTACCACCTTTACTCCTCGGAGGAGCCGTGTTCAACCAACAGTTCAACGATAACCCAGAATCGCTTCCAATCGAAGATATTGTCAAATTGGCATTTGATAACGGTATCAATGCAATTGATACATCTCCCTATTATGGCCCCTCGGAGATTTTAATAGGCGATGTTTTGAAACGTATCAAATCTCAATATCCAAGGGATACTTATTACATCGTTACAAAATGTGGTAGATTACAATTGGATGATTTTGACTATAGTCCAGAATGGATTAGAAAATCTATACTTAGATCTTTGAAGAGATTGGATACAGAGTATTTAGATTTGGTTTATCTACACGATATAGAATTCGTTGATACTGAAGGTATATTTCAAGCTCTAAGAGAATTACATAGCTTGAAAGAAGAAGGTTTAATCCATAACTTTGGAATAAGTGGATATCCAGTCGATTTCCTCTATAAGATTGCAGTTGATTGTTCAAATGATAGTACAATTGGTTCTTTGGATGCTATTTTAAGTTATTCCAATTTTAATCTACAAAATGAAACATTGAAACCATATATTGCAAAGTTCTATCAAATTGCTAAAGTTAAAAAAGTTCTTTGTGCTTCAATATTATCAATGTCATTACTTAGATCGGCACCAACACATGCATTCCACCCGGCTTCAACTGCTCTTAGAGATAGATGTCAACAAGTTGCTCAAATCACTGCTAAAGAGGGAGTTGAACTTGCAGATTTGGCTACTCGTTACGCAATTAGAGAATTCCCGGGCCCAATTGTTCTTGGTGTTTCTACTGTTGGTGAATTGAAAGATGCAATTGAATCGTATTGGTCAGTAAAGGACAATAAAATTGATGATACAAAACTTGTCAAATCCGTTAAAGAAGCATTTGGTGAACACCTTGATGAAGTTTGGGAATCTGGTATCCAACATTGACATGCTTGAAGTGTTTTTTTTAGACAAGTGTATAGAGTTCTTTAATTTTCCTTTTTATCTCCTTGAGGCGTACCTTCGTTCAATTGTTCAACCAATTCATCATAGCTTCTCTCTAAACCTTGCTTCTGTTTCTTCAAAGTGGCAACATCGTTCTCCTTAACCTTGAGTAGTTTCTCCAATTCTTCAATCCTTTTATCAACCAACTTTGGGTCCTGTGAACTCAATTTGAGCTCTTCGTATTTGATAAGTCTTCTAACAATGGTAAAAACAGTTGGAATTGCCATTGTAAGGTAAAGAATTGCACCACTGATATATACGTTTCTCTGACTATAGAATCTTCTAGCCAATTGATCATATCCCTGTGTATATGACGAAGAAGATGAACCTCTATCATCTCTGATGGATTTTGCCTGAAGTTTCAACATTGATCTTACAGAATCGATGAATAAAACTCCAACCAATACTGTAATTACTCGGGTTATTGTACGTAGTTGATCCGATTCATAAACTTTTTGATACACTGCAAATGCCTGTTTACGAACCGCCAATGGAAGAGGAAACACTAAGAGTGTCAGTGCAACCATTTGAGTCGTCAACACTCCAAAAAGCTATAACGAATAGTGGTGTTAGTATGTACTGAGTTGCTAGATCAAATCTTCTGTTTTACAAAGAACTTACAATCGTCATAAGGATTCCCATCTTGTCCTGTCTCTTGTATATCTGTAGTCTTCTGTTTGTATTTAGTAAAGTTTACCAATCTCAGTTGCTAACAATGTCCTTGTAATTTGCCTCTATCGCTATTAATTATGTCAAATTGATGAAATGAAACGATGAGTTGTTAGCTAACGCCACAAGGCGTACAGGCGCAGTTCTATCTCAAAACATCCGGACACCTCATACTATATTACTCCTATCAGCATATAAAATCACATGACACAGCTACATATTACGGCTTTATACGAGACAGTAGAGACTCTGATTCTATTGATATATTGTATTAACCGGTTTGTTTATTCATTCCTGTGGATAGTCATCACCTTACAGGTCCTTGTACAAAGCCGAGACAAAGACCAAAGCAGATCCAAAACTGACAGATCCACCAATGAGACCCAACACTGTGGAGATCACAAAGTTTTGAATGAGAAAGATGTGTAAAGATGCATTATCACCAAATTTCATTCCACTGAGATGGAACGAATAGAGGAACGTATAGATACCGATACTCAATCCACTAAAGAATGCAAACCAACCCCAACGCCAATTACCAATGCTCAATGAATAATGAACGTTGAGTAATGAAATACATGAAACCATTATAACCAATAGTGCAAATGACATGAATATAGTTGGATCAGCATATGTATGATGGTACCATAAAGTCAAATAAACAGATGATAATGGAACGATTGAAATTCCAAATGGAATTAATCCGGTGATGATCATATTTGGTATAGTCTTAAAAGTTATTGGAAGATCTGGAATTTGACGTTGAATTTCATTGACTCTATTTTGTGGAACTCTCAGATATTTAAAAGCCAATGCAAATGAAACTGTTGTGATGAAGATATATTCAAATATCAACTTGTATAGCACACTCAATGGGAAATGTAATGGAGAACCAACACTATGATGAATGGTATTGTAACGAGATACAATAGCAACAGAGATAACTGGTAACAAGAATGTGTTGAGTAAAAGAGATAGACCCAAGCTCTTCTTGGACACTTGTGAAAACTTGGTCAAATAGACAATCACCGATGAGAATGCTGGTGTAGTGAGTAAGAAAACATTGATCACTGCTGGTGAGAATTCGTTTTCAAATCCAACAAATCTGAAATATCCAAATACATAACCCAAGACCAAAAGTAAGGCACTGAGGGTGAATTGAGCACCAAGTGCAACAAACCAAGATAACAAGAATCCCAATTTAGGTTGTCTAAAGACGTCACCAGACAAGCCTGGCCATGAGAAATCATAATCATCGATATCATCAACACCAGCAGCATGGAGCTTACTGTTGTTGATAGCATTGTACTTGTCGATCGTAAGAGTCTTCTTGATTGTGGTATATGTATAACCTCCAACAATGACAACCAGCGCAATGAACATCAAAACTGTAGAGTTAACAACCAATGGACGAACTATATCGTTACGATAAATACTCCATTTATCCTTGGTCTTACCATTGCTTAATTCCTTCCAACGGATATCATAAGAGATTCTGTTACCGTTATAAGCATAGTCGGATCGACTTAAAGCTAATGGTGAAGAGATTGCACATTTCAATGGAATTTGTGGAATTCTAGTCATAGAACTAGAGGTCATTGTCACATATGAGATTTCATATCCAGCTCCAACAACTTTGTAGTAAACGGCGAATTGGAAATGGTTAAACAAATGTGGAATCTTGTTCAAATCGATATATCCCATTGCAATACCTTGATCAACGTAAAATTCCTTGGTTTCAAAATCATAATTCTCACGTCCAACTGGAATATCGTCAAAGAAGAAATTCAACTTATAGTTACGCAGTATAAGGTCGTTGATGAGTGATACATTGACTGCCTTGTATCTACGGTCACATGCTAACTCACAGTTCTTCTTATCCGTGAGGAATTTTGTCACGAATGGTGCTTCTTTTAAATGATCTTGGAACAGATCATCCTCTTTCAGTACGTGTGAACTGGCTTCCCACTCTTCGGAGCTTCTCTCGTCATCGTCCGACTGTCTCTTTGGAGAACAAGAGGCAAGTGTTGGGTTGTAGTAGTCCACTGGATATAGATATAGTGACTCGTTTGATGACCCACCAGCTGGAGTCAAAGCTTTCACACCAATCGCTATACGGTCACCTTCTCTATAAATCTTTGCGGCCGCCGATAGCGCTAGCGTAGCGAGAGTGAAGATTCCTTTCATTATCAACACGACGTGATGAATTATCTAGCTGTTGATCTGGTCTTGTTGTTGGTATGGAGCTATTGTTTAGAACAACTAACTACCGGTGTCAACGCGAGAGAAACGCTTCAAACTGTTATGTCTAACTGCTGTGTTTCCAGTATTTATTTTGTTTTTCCTCTTTCCTTCTTTCACGCCTATAAATATTGTCCTATGTTTTTGAAATTTCCCCTGTCTGGGACGTGCGATGTTGCCCTTTAGGGAGATAGTTTGTCCTGATTGAACAAGGTTTTTGTCTGCAGCCGACCATGCATGTCCCAATGGATCTTACAGTCAGATATATGCTGAAAGGAAGTACAAAAATTATGTAACCATGAAATTGGACATATGTATGGAATATCTACGCTAGGGGACATGATCATTAAGACGTTCTTTGGTCGTGTGCAGCAAATGTGATCTATTCTACTATAACAGCAAGACGTTGATGTCAATCATGATTCATTCACAGCTCTGTTAGTATAATATTTGTCACACGACACTCCAGAGTCCATTTACATTGTGACCGAAAACAGCTAATATAACGTCTAGTCGAAGAATATCATGTTGACTAATGTAATTCAATATTATGATATCGCCCACTCGATCATCCCGTTTTACAGAATATCATAAGTATCTACAATATTCTCAGAAGTAGGCAGTTTTATTTGAATAAGCTCCATGATAGGTTGTAACTTGAAATCATTGTCCCAGGTATTCTCTCAAAAGACTGTACCATCACTGTAGAGATCAATTGGAGGACCCTTTGTCTTTGGTCTCAACTGAGCTGCAATTTCTCTACCAGACTTCCAACTACCAGCCTCGATCAATTGCGGTAAGACTAAATCATAACCAATTTTCTTATTAATCAAAGGAAGTAAATAGTCCAAGAAGCCAATTGTCAATGCTCTCCATTCTACAATAACTCCATCATCTGGTGTAAAGCTTGGAATGTCCAACGTTGTAGATTTGATCTCCTTTGAAAGTTTTAAACCACGCTCAAGGTGTTCCGGCTTTAATGAAATGACACCAAGGTCATAGATAAGTCCACCATTTCTATACTCAGGTAACCCGGTTTGTAAAGATTGTTGAGAGATTTTAAACTTATATCCAAAGTCCTTCAATGGAACAATCAATGAATAGCATAACCATTGTGTCAACTTATGGAAAGGAATGATTGTATCGATCTCATCTTTAACAGTTCCTAATTTACGAGTAGTTGATAATGGCCATGCGTCACCAAGTGAAATACCATCTATTTGTGTTCTTCCCTTTGGCCAAATTGGTGTAAATCCATCCATCAATGAATCCCATAAAAGTGGAAGGTCAAAACTGTCATTTGTTGAATTAGAATGCAAATAGTCGATTAGATTTCCTGGTCTTCCATCTTCTCCAAAGAGTTCCTTGTTAGCACTAAGTGCAGAACCTAGATTTTGTAAGAGTTGTAATCTTCCTTCAGTTCCAGTCAATGGATTTTCATCTGTTATTTGAAAAGAGGTTTTCAAGTCTTCTTTACTAAATGAGCTCAGCTTTGATGCATTGACTTTATGTGGATCTTCAGAATCCTCACTCAAAGCACCAGCTTTGAACATATCCATTGATACGATAGCCAACCCTTCAGATCTGTTAAACTTATCATCGGTTCCAATTTCCGTATAGTTCCACTCGTTACCTGCACCGGCGTCTATTAAAACGGAGAATACAAACAGATCGATCAATTTCTTACCAATTTCAATCTCATCAACATCATTAGATCTCCAGTGTTCTATGAGTGTTTCAACTCTTCGTTTATCACCAGCGTTTAAATGACCCCAACGTCCATGTGGTGGGATTGTATCATATTTACCTTCAAAATCTCTCTTGATAACATTTGTTACAAATTCAACAACTTTATCAACATTCTCGAGGTTAACGTCAAAGTAATCCAAATTGTTGTCCAATGCAAGTTTGAATATTGGAGAAGTACGTTCACGGACTGATTGAATCTTCAATAAATGTTTTACTCTGTCAATGTCTTGTGTCATGCTGGAAAGTGAGTTATGGAGATGTTTGGTGTAAAGTACAGAAATAACAAAGGATGGAGTTAAAAGGGAAGATTATCTTCTTTGGGTCTTCTTTTATACCTTGACCAGCTTTCAAATATACAACTCATAGTGTAAAGCCTTTGATTAAAAGAATGCTGTCACATTATACGATCCCTGGTTATCGCCGTCGGCCTTAGACCGGGGATATATAATAAGCAGGATAAGACACGGGGAAGTTACCCGGACCAGTAAGCAACAGTACACCCAGACACCACGGACTCTTTTTTTTGGCTGAAGCTGATCGCAGTGTTTATGGTTGGCGCAACAAACCAGCTAAACAAGAAGCAAAAAAAAAGTGAAAAATTATCACCAACTCTCTATCACCAACAGTACTTGTTTGAAGTCTTTAACCAACTTTAAAAAAGTAAAAGGTATTAAACAAAATGGCTGACGTTGAAAAGAAAGATCAACAACAACAAGAGGTTGTTATCCACAAGATCAGAATGACCTTGGTTTCCACCAAGGTTAAGCAGTTGGAGAAGGTCTGTGCTTCTATCATCAAGAACGCTTCCGACAACAACTTGGTCAAGAAGGGACCAGTTAGAATGCCAACCAAGGTTTTGAAGATCGCCACCAGAAAGACTCCAAACGGTGAGGGTTCTAAGACCTGGGATTCTTACGAGATGAGAATCCACAAGAGAGTTATCGACTTGCAAGCTCCAGCTTCCCTTGTCAAGAAGATCACCTCTATCACCATCGAGCCAGGTGTGGATGTCGAGGTCACCGTTGCTGCTTAAGCTCTTTAATTAGACTTGAGTATTAAATCTTTGACCTGTATACAAAATCTATACATGGACTGAAACGCTCTGTGTGTCTTTTTTTTGGCTTACAATTGAGCACTATGTTCTAAGAGGACTCTTATTTTTTGTTGAAATTGTGATTGAATGAGGTGACTTATTTAGTTCAAGTTGCGGTATAAACTTCATGGTATCGAGCTCTAGACCATTCAGTTTTAATACCTCTGGTGGTTATCAGCTGTTTATAATCCGTTGGTTCGGGTCTTCTATAATGTACATGTGATTCTGTTGTAACAATGTTGTAGCTGATGAATAAGCGTGATATTCCTCCCTGGTGTCCGGATTTGTGTGTGAATTTCCCCCAAGGGCTAAGAGCGCAGTTTTTTTTGCCAAAGCTGACAAAACGATCACGTTTTTTTTCTGCTGTGCGCTGTGCAGATGATTTTGATCTTCCTCGGCTAAAAAAATACCAGCTTCCTTCTTCACCGCAATCCAAGAAAAATGTGTCACTTGGAGACTCTCCCCCGCAAATTACAGGTGATCCTCTCAACTACGCCGGCACAAATCGAGTACCCCAGAGCAGGCTGCCAGGACAATTGAACTGTACCTACACGCACAAACAGGAGACTGATGACGGATAATGCTCACCGCTTTATTGCAGAGCACATAACGGTCTGTCATTTAAGTTGCGGTTCCACTAATTATGAGGGGAAACTGGAAATATAAAGCCGAAGGACAGATGGGGGGCAGAGTCTTGTTATAAAACCAGCGGTTTTTCCTCCAGCGATGATCAAACTGCTAACTTCATACCATCCAACTAACGACTTGACGAACTATTTAACTAACATATAACACACACATTACAATGGCTGGGAAAGAACTACGCTTCGACAACAAGGTTGTCATCATCACCGGTGGAGGTGGTGGTCTTGGAAGACAATATGCCCTTGAGTACGCCAAAAGAGGTGCAAAAGTGGTTGTGAACGATTTGGGCGGCTCTTTATCCGGTGACGGTGGGAATGCCAAAGCAGCGGATGTCGTTGTTGATGAGATCAAAGCTGCCGGTGGCATAGCTGTTGCCAACTATGACTCTGTTGAGTTTGGTGAAAAGATTGTGGAGACCGCCGTGAAGAACTTTGGAACTGTACACATCATTATCAACAATGCCGGTATTCTCAGGGATTCAAGTTTTAAGAACATGACTGAGAAGGATTTCAACTTGGTGATGGATGTCCATGTCAATGGAGCCTTTAAGTTGACCAAGGCTGCATGGCCATACTTGAGAGAACAAAAATATGGTAGGATCCTCAACACTGCATCTCCTGCTGGGTTGTTTGGTAACTTTGGTCAGGCTAACTACTCGTGTGCAAAATCTGCATTGATTGGATTTGGTGAGACATTGGCCAAGGAAGGTGCCAAATACAACATCAATGCTAATGTGATTGCTCCATTGGCCAGATCAAGAATGACAGAGGAGATTTTACCAAAGGATATTTTGGAGAAATTGGGTCCTGAAAAGATTGTTCCCCTTGTGTTGTATTTGACACATGAAGACACAAAGGCTACAAACTCGGTATATGAGACTGCTGCTGGATTCTATGGTCAGATCCGTTGGCAGAGATCCTCTGGTAGTTTGTTCAAAGTTGATGAATCTTTCACTCCAGAGGCCATTTTGAACAAGTACGATGATATTTTCAAATTTGAAGATAAACCATTTAACAAGGTTGAATATCCAACCGCTCCAGCTGATTACAAGAAATTGGTTGCTGCAGGACAGCAAATCAAAGACAAGAATGATCAAGGCTCCAAAAAAGTTTCCTTAAAGGGTAAAGTTGTCATTATCACAGGTGCTGGTAATGGATTAGGTCGTGCACATGCACTTCTCTTTGGTAAATATGGTGCCAAGGTTATCGTCAATGACATTGTGAATCCATATGACGTTGTTGAAGAGATTAAGAAAGCTGGTGGTGAAGCTGTTGGTAACAAATCCAATGTTGTTACGAATGCCGAGGGGATTGTTAAGACAGCCTTGGATACATATGGTCGTGTTGATGTCTTGGTCAATAACGCTGGTATCTTGAGAGATCGTTCCATGGTTAAGATGACATATGATGAATGGAAACAAGTTATGGATATTCATGTTTTAGCTCCATTCAGATTATCCAAATTGTGTTGGCCATTATTTTTAAAACAGAAATCTGGTACCATTATCAATATGACTTCAACTTCTGGAATCTATGGTAGTTTTGGTCAAGCAAACTATGCAGCTGCTAAATGTGGAATCACAGGATTTACAAAGACATTGGCTATAGAAGGTGCTAAGCATGGTATTAGAGTTGTTGCAATTGCACCACATGCAGAGACTGCAATGACAAAGACCATATTTGGAGCTGATGATTATAATAAGTTTGATCCTTCACAAGTTTCTCCAATGGTTGTACTTGTTGCATCTGATGCGGTTAATGCATCTGGTTTAATCTTTGAAGTTGGAGCTGGATGGGTTGGACATACGAGATGGCAAACCGCTAAGGGAGCTGTATCTACTTCTGATCATATAAGTCCTGAATTTATCAAGGAGCATTGGAATGAAGTTGTTGATTTCTCAAGTGATGTTGCATATAATAAGTCTACTCAAGATTCTACTATGAACATTTTGGGTGCATTGTCAAGAAACGATGAAGATGATGACGACGACGATGATGATGAAGAAGATAGATGAAAAGAAGGATGGTATCATCGACTTTGACTATACAGAGAGGGATGTAATCTTGTACAACTTGGGACTTGGAGCCAAAGCCAATGAACTCAACTATGTTTATGAGAACTCACCAAAGTTTGAAGTGATTCCATCTTATGGTGTTATTCCATTCATGGATCAGAGTGGTGGATTGGATCTTTATAAATATTTGAAGGATTTCAATCCAGCACTCTTGTTACACGGTGAACAATATCTACGTATTGAAAAATTCCCAATAGCTACGAGTGCATCGCTAAGATCCGAAGGATTCCCAGTTGAAGTACAGGATAAAGGTGGTAAAGCCACCGTTGTGGTTGCAGGTTTCAACACTTATGATAAGAAGACTGGAGAACTGGTGTTTTATAATGAATCGACAACTTTTAACAGAGGTGCAAAACCGTTGAATGGATCTAAGAACTATAAGGATAGAAACAGTTTTGCCACATCTTCTCATGAGGCACCATCCGGTAAGGAACCAGATTTTGAAGTTTCAGTTTCAACATCAGAGGATCAAGCTGCGGTTTATAGACTTTCTGGTGATTATAATCCATTACACATTGATCCAGTATTTGCCAATGGAGCTAAATTTCCTAAACCAATATTGCATGGATTGGCATTTTTTGGAATTTCAACCAAACAGTTGTATGAACATTATGGACCATTTAAAGAGATTAAAGTACGTTTTACCAATGTTGTTTTCCCAGGTGAAACGTTAAAAGTTAAAGCTTGGAAACTTGGTAATAAAGTTGTTTTCCAAACATGGGTTGTTGAACGTAATGTTTGTGTTATAAACAATGCAGCTATACTTCTTGGAAGTTCATCAAAGTTGTGATATATTATGGTAGTTGTCTACGAATAGTAAGATGAATGATTTTTTGATTAAATGATGATGTAGTATGCAGTATAATATAGTATTATTATTATTAGTTGTTGTTCTATGTATAGGTTTTAATTAAAGAGCTTACCACCTTTAATAAAATCATTTGGATGATCTTCTTTAACTTCTTCATAAAAATATTCCAATTCATAAGTTGCAGTTTCTTCATACCAACCTCTTTTGGAAAGGAATTTTTTCTCTGGCATACCAGGAATTGGATAGAAATAAACCAATGTACAATAGATGATAAATGAAGTGATATAACCAGTAAAGAACGAAAGGTTATAGACATATGTTGCACCTTTGGGGACATTTGCACCACAAGCACCAACAAAACCAACCACATTTGGTAAGATTCCACAGATATAGGCAACATATGCTCTCCAATTGATCCCAAATCTATTATAGGAATAATTCTTATCTTCACCATGAGAATACAAGTGGAACACGTTGATATAACCTCTTCTAACAGCGATATAATCAGCTGCAATAACTCCTGCAATTGCACTAAGAAACACCGAGTAAGCACTAAGATAAGTGGTAAAATTTGCACTTGAAGTCATAAAATTCCATGGACAAATTGCCAATGCAACCATAGCACAAATAAACCCACCACGTCTAATGTTTATGAATCTTGGTAATAATGCAGAACCATCTGTACCTGCAGAGATTGAATTTGCTGAAATATTTGTACCAATCTGTGCAAGCATAAAGGCAGAACTTATAAAGAAAACTCCAGCACGATCACCCGAAGTATAACTTTCGACATAACGAGTCAATAGATCCAATGGAGACCAATATATTTCACCATAAAGTGTCTTTGAAGCAGATGATGCCAATATACCGATGATCGATGTACTTGCAAAGCAAATTGGTATAGCGATCAACTGTGATAAACCCGAATCTTTTGGTCTCTTGGCTAAACGAGAGAAATCTGGTGCATTTAGTATAAAAGTTGAGAAATTGGATAATGAACTCATTGTGGAATTGATAAAAGCCCAAGCATGTGCTGAACCCTTGAGAGATGTTCCTTCTTTAATAACTGGACCAATACCACCAGCACGTACAATGGTCCATACTAAGAAGGCAATTCCAGCAGATGAACAGAAATAAGCCTTTGCAGTGAATAAATGTCTCACAGTTTGTGGTCTGCAATATATAAATGGTAATGAAATGAGACAGAATAAGAAATAACACATGAATTGGAAAGTTGTTGTACCAGAATTTGGGATCCCATTATGGATTCTTGTATCCAAATCTGAACCAAATATGGCCTTTAACATCAACTGTACACATTCTGAACCTAACCATGCCTGTACAGAATACCAAACTATGGCCATAACGACTCGATTTAAAACAGGCCATATAGAACCAAATGTACCAAATGAGGTTCTACAACCAACAGGGAATGAAACGTGATAATGTGAACCAACTCTTTGTGAAATAAAGACAAAGATTGATAAGAAACTATAACCTAACCAAACAGAGATCCAAGTTTCCCACCATGATAATCCTGCTTGTACCCCGGTTGATGCAATTTGCCAAGTATTAACGTTAAATGATTCACTTATCCATAAAAACACAAAATTATACCAATTCCATGGTCTTTCTTCATCATCAAATACAGGTTGAAGATCTTTATTGATTAAGAACTGATCAGCTAATGATGATGGTTTGTTATTATCATTCTTATAAGAATCAAGAGATATCCAATTAAGAAATCTTTTGGTTAGAGATGATGAAGAAGAATCATCTATTAATGAATGAGAAATGGATGATGTCGAAGTTCTCTTTTCCAATATTGATTCAAATTCTTGAGTCTTTATACTCATATCATTAGAATCAACTTCTTGCATTATAGATGGTTATTCCTTCATGGTAGGAGAAGGAGAGGGAGAGGGAGAAAGAGAGAGAGATAAGAAAGAGATGAGAAAGAGACTGATGAAGAATTTTTCACGGTATATATACAAAACACTAGAGATGTATAAGCCATTATAAATTTATTTGCGTCATCTCTATTACTCATGCAGACATTTAATATAACTAGAGCCGTTTGTTACAAGACGTGCATATACGGAATTATTCTTCCATGCAAAATTTAAGGGTAGCACTTAACACCGGTCACCTTCGTTTGGCTTCTTATGCTGTGTACATAAATATAAGGAGAACATCAGATGTTCATCAGTAGTAGACGTAGTAATTCTTCTAATCCATGTATACGATGTTATATATCAGCAGTATATTTCTAATCCATTGTCTCCTGATCCAAATATTTAGTACCACAGGTGTGCGCCTACTGAAAAAATATTTCACTGCATAAAAAGTAAAAAAATAAAAATAAAAATAAAATTGTGCCGTATAAAATTGTATAAATGCTGACATAAGCAGCGGGATAGTACAACAGAGTATTAAATCAAATCAAATATAAAGTAACATAAAGATCATAAACTAATTCCATTTAAACTTTGTCTTTTGGAAATCATTTGGATGATCTTTGTTAATCTCTTTTGTAAAATCTTCAACGTTATAATCAACAAATTCTTCATACCAACCTTTTCCATTCAAGAATTCAACAACTGGCATACCAGGAATTGGATAGAAATAAACCAATAGACAATAAACACTAAATGCAGTTATATAACCTGTAAAGAACGAAAGGTTATAGACATACGTTGCACCCTTTGGAACATCATTACCACATGCACCTGCAAATCCAACAACGTTTGGTAATATACCACAGATGTAGGCAACATAACCTCTCCAATTGATACCAAATTTATTATAAGAATAGTTTAAATTGACATCATTTGAATAGAGATGAAAGATATTGATATAACCTCTTCTAACAACAACATAATCAGCTGCAATGACTCCAGCAATTGAAGATAAAAACACTGCATAAGCACTTAGATATGTTGTAAAATTTGCACTTGATGTAAAGAAATTCCATGGACATACACAAAATGCTATAGCTGCACAAATGAATCCACCACGTCTAATATTGACAAATCTTGGTAATAGAGCTGCACCATCTGTACCAGCAGATAATGAATTTGCAGAAATATTTGTACCAACTTGTGCTAGGGCAAATGCAAATGATATAAAAAATACACCAGCACGATCCCCCGATGTATAACTTTCAACATAACGAGTCAATAGATCTAATGGAGACCAATAAGTTTCTCCATACATCGAAGTTGAAGCAGATGATGCTAATATACCAATCAATGAAGTCAATGCAAAACAGATTGGTATTGCGAGGAATTGTGAAATTGAAGAAGATGATGGTCTCTTGGCTAAACGTGAGAAATCTGGTGCATTTACAATCAACGTTGCAAAATTTGCTAAACAATTCATCGTTGAATTGACAAATGCCCAACCATGATCTGAACCTGTTAATGTGGTGTCTTGTTTAACAACAGGTCCAATACCTCCAGCTCTAACGATGGTCCATATTAAAAAGGCAACACCGGCAGTGGAACATGCATACGCCTTAACTGTGAATAAATGTCTCACAGTTTGTGGTCTGCAATAGATAAAAGGTAATGAAAAAAGACTAAATAGGAAAAAACACAAGAATTGGAAAGTTGTTGTACCAGAACTTGAAATCCCATTATGAATTCTTGTATCCAAATCAGAACCAAAGATGGCCTTCAACATCAAGGCAACACATTGTGCACCAATCCAAGATTGTACAGAATACCAAATTATAGCCATAACAACTCTATTGATAACAGGCCATATCGAACCAAACGTTCCAAATGAAGCTCTACAACTCACAGGAAACGTTATATGATAATGAGAACCAACTCTTTGTGAAATGAATAGAAAACATCCAACAAGACTATAACCGATCCAAACGGATAACCAAGTTTCCCACCATGATAATCCAGCCTGGACACCAGTTGCTGCAATTTGCCATGTATTAACGTTAAATGCATCAGCAACCCAAAAAAATACAAAATTAAACCATCTCCATGGTCTATCGTCTTCATCAAGAACAGGTTGAAGATCCTTATTAACCAAGAATTGTTCACTTAATGTTAAATCTGAATCATTTTGTAATGATATATAATCAAGGAATTTTTTATAGAGTGGTTTATTGTTATTTGAATTGTCTGTTAAATCTGAATATTCTGCAGATGCTCTATCATCTAGTTCAAATGTCTCTTTGAATTGATTCTTATCATCTATTGAAGAGGACATTGTGTTTGTTGTATGGTATATGTCATATGGTATATGTCATATGGTATAAACAGACAATCAATGTGCTTTATATACAAATATAATTTATATGCACTCTTAACGTTGATAACATATTTGTTTGTCCCGCCGACAAATGACAGACAAATGACAACTGATAAATAAAAATTTTCGTATCAAACCGCGATTAAAAATTTGTAAAGTACCGCCGATATATTGTCCTATATCGGTAATTACCATGATGAAAACCCTGTGTATTACAAGTAACCTCAATACGTAAAGATCATCAGCTAACTATTTTGAATTACTGATAAGAATATCACTATAGCTATAGCTATAGCTTAATACTAGTTATAACACCGGCACTATAGTAAACATAATACAGGTAAGTTTAGGCAATGTATAAACATGCACCATAATTATTATCCATTTGATTGTTATACAATGACCATTGACTATGACTATCTAGTAGTAGACTGTAGTTAATTCATTCTTATATCCTTTATCATATCATAATCATGATTCATAATCATTTGCATTAGGATAAAACTAAAAGGCTAAGACAATCAAATCAACTACAGTTATTCATAATCTTCTAGTAATGATCAGCCTTAGTTTAACTTTTCAAAAATCATAGTTTGTATTCGGTAAATTCCGATGGAAAATTTAAAAAACTCAGATTATTATGTAATGATGAAGCATATTGATGAGTCAGCTACGGCTTTTTTGAAAAGATCTTATTTGCAGTATCATCTATTTTGATGATTGGTTATTGATTATAGTTATACGTTGACATCAATATGACATATGTCATATTGACATATTGACATGATGATAATGTCAATTGACAATTGTCAATTGAATAATATAGAAACTAATGAATGATATACAATCACTTCTATATATGACTACATTAGAGTATGAATATACCCATAATAATCTCATGAGTATATCCGGTACTGATACGTCGGGGTTAAAGTTTATATTACATGCGCGTCTTCCGGATTTGGTAATTGTAATAAATATTTTTTATACGAATTATCTCGGCTTTTGACTATTTATATGTCAATCGATCGACTAATTTAGACGTAGATAGATACAAATTATGACAAATATAATATTAATAACCTTAAACTGTAGTCTTATTTACTGATAAAATTCCCTATTAACAACCTTACGATAAAATCCAACATCTTTACTCGATAATTTTAAAGCTTCTTTAAATTTATTCCCTTTAAAGAACTTTAACTCCTTTTCATGATTATCAAATATTGGTTTAAGTATCTTATAATCTTCATGAATAAATGTATTATTACATGATCCAAACATTGTTAATCTTGACTTATCTGTATCATCAAATCTTGATTCTTTATTTGGTATAATATCTTTTGAACAAATTTCATTTGGTATCCATAAAGAAATATCAAATTGCCAATTAAAATTATCAATTTCATTTGAATTTAATCTTTGTTCCCCAATAGATTTATCATTTTGTAAAATGGTTAAATAATCATTTGGTATATAAATTTGTGATCCTTCAAATAATGTTCTCTTTAATGGGAAAAGTTCATCGTGTAAAATCCAATCTTTTGAATCTTTTGAATGATAAATTTGATCTCTTGATATATATTTATTCTCATTGTTCTCATCATCTCTCTTTTGTGGACCTTCTTTATCTGTTTCATCTCCATCTAATTTATATTTCTCCTTCTCTTCTTCTGTCAATTCCAATCTCTCCAGATATCTCTTTGGTATATTTTCATTATCAATATCATTCCAAAAGGATATAATATTTATAAATAATCCACTTTCAATATCAATAAATCTTGCATCTGCAAAAGTTTGAATAGATTGATCCTTAAGATAAAATGGACTTGTATTAAACCAAAAGAGTCTCTTGGTTGTCTCTTCAATAAACATTGAATTATTCCAATTTTGTCCTAAATTATCCAAATGTTTAAAAGATATTCCAATTTCAATATTATCAATCCATGGAGTTAATTGTCCATTTCTAAACCAACTTTCTAAAGTATTTGAATGTATCCATGAAATAATTTTAAAATCTTCACAAAATTTAAACCATGTCTTGATAAGATGTTGTAATATTTGATCCTTGGAACGTTTATCCAATGTTCTTTTAAACCATGGGAAATTATAAGATTCTAATAAATGATCATCATCCATCTTTAATCTTGGTACAAGAAATCCACCTAATAGATCTTCAGTTTGTTTATCTTTATAATTCTTTGAATATTCCAAAAATTCCAAATATTTCTTTCCTCTTTGATTTATATTAATATCAGATTGAAATTGTTTTAACAATTCATCCAATTTTGGTTTTTGGAAATCGGTAAAATCTTGATCATTGGATTCTTTTAAACTAATCTTTGAAACTTTTCCAAGTTCCTTTGTACTTATTGAATCTCTTATACGTTCAACAATGTCATCTGTATGTTCTTTATCATTGTTATTATGATCTCCATGCATAGATGAAGTAAAAGATTGATCATTTGATACCAACACAGGCCATGAGAAATATTGGAAATCAGTTTCAAAGACAACATGTTCAGGATTTATCTGATAATATCTTCTATAGATAGATGAGCATAGTTCGATGATCTCCAATTGTTCTGTTATATGAGAAGTTTCATCAAATGCTAATTCATGGTTCCAATTCTTTCTTGGACCAATTACCCTTGAAAGACAAGATTTTTTAATTATATCGTTCAGAGTGTCATTATCTTCCTCATGGAGGTGCAATTTTTGTAGTTTATCGTATACATTCACCAATGGTAAAGATAATGAAGTATCAACCCAATCAGACCAACGGAATTCCAAGGGATGTTGTTCAATAAATTTATCAGGAAATTCTTCCCTTTTATAAACATCTGATAACTTTTGCCAATATTCATCAATTATTAATTCATTTTCAAAAGATTCAAATTTATCTATTTCTTTGTGTATTTGTTCCAATGGATTATTCTTATGAGAACCAAATTGTTTAAGAAATTCATCCGTATCAAATATTCCACTGTTTAATCTCATATAAAGATTTATAACCTGGGAAGATTTAACATATTTATCAAAATGTATGGATTTAAACAGAATAGAACTTGTCAATGAAAGATTTGTCAATAGAAACAGTATACCGATAAGTATGAACAATTTGAACTTCCATATGATGTTTTGATGATAATGACGATTTGTCAAACTATCATCTGATGATGAATTGATCATAAACTTGTTTAAAAACCCATAGACCTTGCTACTTGGGCGGTTAACTCCAAAGACATCACCCTGGATAACAGATGAATATCCTCTTGATGCCCATCGTCTAATGCTAAACATCGTTCTATGTTAATAAGAATACGATGAGATTTAGCTGGGCGGCTAATTGTTATGTTGTTGTTGTTGTTGGAAGAATTCAAATAGAGGGAAGATATGGATAAGAAAACAGAGGCACGTGCGCGCTTAGTTAAATCAACTGATGATTATCTCTTGCTCTATGGAGCGAACAGTCTTTGTTATGATGGGTTTCAAAGAAGTAAAGAATTGGTTAGTAGGAATGGATGATGTAGTAGCAGGAAGAGATGTTTATTTATACCTGGAATTACAATATAAAAATATTAATCTTGGACTCGCGTGAGGTTATATAATATTAGGATTAATATTTATATAATATCGCCGGGAACTTGACGACGTACTGCAATATCTGGACGGAGAAATTTATAACAAACTAAAATTAATACTACGGCCATGATATTATAATTGAGCTAGCTACACGCTATAAATATCTACATATAATATAGCTCATGTACTAAGGCGGTCACAATGTTAGCGTGTATCTCGATTATGATTGGTTTAGGGGGAAATTATAAATAGTACACAACTACGACGGGCTAAAGATGTTACTTTTGGTTCCTAACATCCGAATATTGAGCTAGGGATTGATAGTGATAGCAAAGATAGTACTTATTTACCAGCTTATAGCTATAGCTAATGTAATGTAAGATGTTTAGAGATTATAATAAATATATATTAGAGTTATTCTGATCTTTACAATATTATTTTGAACTGAGGATGAACTGCGCCAGCTTTATGAAACTGTGTCTACTCTTTCAACGTGTCTAATATAATATAATACTTATATCACACTAGCTAGTTATATAATTAATATAATGATATGTGAATGTCATGTTCAATACAGTTTGAGACTTGGCAATTACCATGACACTTTAATTAAAAGAGTATGCAAAATACAGATATCTCCTCTACGTCTGTTCAATATAGTACTACAAGGTTAAAATATGAATCTAGAAGGCCATAATTTACTAATACTGTGTATCATCTCATACGTTTATATCATCGATATTTCGATGAATTATGATATAATGATATAACATAGCAGGTCAACTGACAACGCTCATGAATTGTATAATATAGTTTTTAATATAAACAAGGCTTGATGAATTACCAGGCGTTTTCCGGGCCTTTGTACGAAATTTTAGATTTTTTATAAAACAATCCAAGGCTCACGTGACAATATCCTTAAGTATAGAGATGGACTATAAATTGATTTGTATTATCATTAGTATCATTATTATCATAATTGAACTAACTAACTATTGTTTATAGATTCATCTTCTATAGACAAAGATCAATGTACATATAAATAAATCATAATCAAAACATTTATGCACAAAGAACGGAATTAATGCTAAGGAAAGGCTCTAGAAGCAGATCATTGTACATAAGATGAGGTTGAAGTTAATCCGATTATTCAAACGTCTATTCCTACTCGATATAATTAGTACCATATGTAATATTTATATTACGCGTTATACGCTTACGATCGGCATAGATTCTGACGTTATAACATAAAGAGCTGTAACTTATTTGACGTTTGTGCTGATGCAGTCACGATCTGATAAATGTCCTTATAAACCGTTCTATTGTCCATTCATATGTATATATAAAGGACGTATCATGTCCACTAGTTAAAAGAATAACCCATATTTTTGGGACAAATATTAATGTACTCGGTCCGGTGATAATTATTATATGGTTATAGTCTTGGCATTTACCACTTGATCCTACCTCGCCGGTGTACATATAAAGAAAAATAGGCCTATATTAACTACTATATGAAATTCGTTCTTGTGAGGTTTACCAAATTTTTTTTACGACGTCATTGATCTACACTAAACGTCATGCTTATAGCAGGACAATATACGTTTCTATTGTTCTACAATTATTATATTTAAGCTCTTTTATCCATTCCTAATTCATTGGTTCTTGTCCTAACTTGCAATAACTTTGGATCTCTATCCTTATTAATACCATGCGCAATGTATCGATATTTACGACCAAACTCTCAGTGATACTGTGTACTCTGATGTACTGTCGTATGTACAGTAGTAGCAGTTTTAGATAGAGTTCTAGTCAAGTTACAGCCGAACTAGCTCCGTATTGTGCGGCAATATGGTCGTAAGATCACTACAAATTAACGTAGTGGTCGTGTCCAAGCTTTCATAGTGCATAATACTCTCGTTATAGAGCTCTAGTAATCACTCGCTTATGTCTACAAGGCTGAAGCCCCTTGGTTTGTCGAACTTTCTTAAAAAACTACGTTTATTACAAGTACGAATTTCATCGTTCATATTCAGACTGTTCGGCTATGATGGTACCATTGCAGTTCGCTCTTATATATGCTGGAATCACAGCTGAGATCTGAGCTGCAGTACCCCCAACATATATAGTACTGCACTGCTAATGTTAACCTTTACGTCTAATTGCTGAATCCAGCTTGTTCATTGTTAGTACAACTTTAGCCATATCACACTTAATATAACATACCAATCGAAATGGTCAATGACGTCCGTGTCCTAATTATATCAATCTATATTCGTTGGTCTATACTAGTATCTACTCATGGAACTCATATAACTAACAATCCACATTTAGGTGTCCTCAATTCAACATCAATCATGGAACATCTGAAACATCCATCTTCTTCGACTTTGTACTACTTCCTGTTCCTTTATGTCCAAGGCAATAATAACATCGAGCCGTCATCACCACCTTATGCCTCGCTAAACTGGCCAACATATATTAGACACTTTCTGATAGATTTTTGCTTTCGTTTGTCGTTATTTAGCGACGAAAAACCTGGACATTACCGCCGGACACCTAGCACGAAAAACGAAAAAACGAGAATTTCGTGCTAACGGGAAGCACAAAATCGAAGTTTTCACTTTGAGAGGAGACAGCGCACCACACAGAGGATCTGATGATACAAGAAGCACTTCATACGGTTTCTATGTCAATATAGAGGTATATGCAGCAAGTTGAGGAATTTTCTACTTTTGGTTGTAGTTGTAGGCTAGTTTTAAAAGACAAAGGTCAGAAACGACTGGTGTAGGGATTTCGCAGATATCTGAGCTTCATCCTGCATGCCGATAGATTTTGTGTAACATCCTTGCATTAGCACAGTTCAGCACGATTGTTCTCCAGAAAGTATATTTGCTTGTGCTTCGTGCTTTTACCAAAAAATCACCGAATGCGGAAGCACATTTCACAAGCACAAAAATTTATCAGAAAGTTTCTATTACAATTAATTATATATATGGTACTGGGCTAATGTAAATTACGTCTACTAGAACAACCCCTATATTATAATAAACTCTGCTGTTAACAGGTGTTACTATCACATTAATGTATCGCGGATAATCATATATACAAGTCGCTTTGTCCGAATCCCCTCCTCGATCGTGCATCATACTGCGTTTGTCTGCATAGTGCTCTCTTCATGTCTGCAGATCTTACATGAAGAAATATTAATAATACAGCGACGCGCCATTGATTTTGGCCGGCATATAAGAATATTTAAGCTTTGTTAAAACTTTGGTCAACAATCCAGTACAAATCATGAACGATGAAATTTTGGCTGCTCATGTTAGCATTTAAGGTTTATTGTCTTCTCCCACTCTGATGACTCCACATGATTTGCCTGCTGATCGATCATTCCGA
>JAJLRR010000208.1:54635-80698 GCA_030567175.1 Williopsis lachancei
ACAGCTGAGATCTGAGCTGCAGTACCCCCAACATATATAGTACTGCACTGCTAATGTTAACCTTTACGTCTAATTGCTGAATCCAGCTTGTTCATTGTTAGTACAACTTTAGCCATATCACACTTAATATAACATACCAATCGAAATGGTCAATGACGTCCGTGTCCTAATTATATCAATCTATATTCGTTGGTCTATACTAGTATCTACTCATGGAACTCATATAACTAACAATCCACATTTAGGTGTCCTCAATTCAACAACAATCATGGAACATCTGAAACATCCATCTTCTTCGACTTTGTACTACTTCCTGTTCCTTTATGTCCAAGGCATTATTAACATCGAGCCGTCATCACCACCTTATGCCTCGCTAAACTGGCCAACATATATTACAATTAATTATATATATGGTACTGTGCTAATGTAAATTACGTCTACTAGAACAACCCCTATATTATAATAAACTCTGCTGTTAACAGGTGTTACTATCACATTAATGTATCGCGGATAATCATATATACAAGTCGCTTTGTCCGAATCCCCTCCTCGATCGTGCATCATACTGCGTTTGTCTGCATAGTGCTCTCTTCATGTCTGCAGATCTTACATGAAGAAATATTAATAATACAGCGACGCGCCATTGATTTTGGCCGGCATATAAGAATATTTAAGCTTTGTTAAAACTTTGGTCAACAATCCAGTACAAATCATGAACGATGAAATTTTGGCTGCTCATGTTAGCATTTAAGGTTTATTGTCTTCTCCCACTCTGATGACTCCACATGATTTGCCTGCTGATCGATCATTCCGATCTGTCGTGTGACCATTTATACAAGTTGCAGACTAAGGTGAACTGGCTGGAGCAGTACTCCAGTACATAGATAATATTGGTACGCCGGATCACAATTGCAGCCTCCTATATATTAATTGCCTTTTAATAATTATATATTGCTCTGACTCGAGCCATTCATGGCTTGGATATATAATAATTATGAACAATGCTCGCTCAATTGTACCATGGATTACGCCCTGCAATAATAATATCATTCTTCATGTGTCCCGATGCCGCCAAGCCTAACTCCCTAGTATGTAAATATTATATACTTATAGTAACAGACAAATCATATATTAATTATATATAATCAACTAATCATGATCCACCCTTTCATCTCGATGGATTGAATGATATTATATTATCCATCAACGCCTTGAACTACAACTACGACATTGTGCATATGTTGTATAATTAAATATGGTTGTCTATTGTTGTTGTTGTTGTTGTTGTTATTACTATTAGTTATGCCTTCTTGTCTTTAACAAGATCCATATGGTTGGTCAGCTATGACTTTCTCGAGTCAGAAGTGAGTTCGATTATACGAACTCGACCTTCAGCTATTCCCTCAGTCTGATATATGTGCTGTAAAAGGGATATGATTGATGATATATTTTGATCCTCAAACACATCCTTTGATGTTGTTATATACTGTCATATTACTCTGTATAACAACTCAATGAATTCAAACTGCCAATTGCATGTTCCACATGTATATCTATATGTATATGAGTTTGGCCAAATGGCCAAATGTTCTGTATCTTCTCCTTCTCCTCCTCATTCATGGTACAATGCAATAAAGAATATCTCAATAATAATCTTCATAACTAAAGAAACGCAAGATCGGAAGATCTTCCTTCGAAAGTTCAGCTGTATCCTTGTTCTCCTTCAACAACTTCAGCTCCTTCTTATGGATTTCGTTCACTTTCTTCATATCACGCCATTCCGTATGGAGTGCAGAATTATTACATGCTCCAAACATGGTCAATTCACCATTCTCATCAAATCTTTCCTTTGGAATAAACTGCTTCTCACAAACTTCATTAGGCACCCATACTCCAAGATCCTCTTGCCAGTTATGTTCAAAATTGTTCATTCCCTTTATGGCACTATCACCATACTTGTGCAACAAAATCTCTTCGAATTTGTTTGGCATATAAGCCTGTGCACCTTCATAAAGCGTTCTTCTCAAGGGGAAGATTTGATCATGTGAGAACCAGTTGAAATTCTTACAGTGATATACTCTTTCTCTTGGAACGTCCTTGAACTCCTCTGGTACTTGATGCTTTGTTGACCATATAGCTGAAAGATCAATGTAGATACCGGTCTTAACGTCTATGTAACGTGCATCGATAAATTGATTATCTCTATGTTGCATGTACCATGGAGTAGTGAAGAAATAAAACAATCTGTTTCCATTCTCAAAGTTCTCAACAACAAGAGAATTGTTCCAATGACGTCCCAAGATATCCAAATCGTTGATGGAGAATTGGATATCAGCATCTGAATCCCATGGCAAATTTCTAGCCTGACGTAACCAACCAATCAAATTACCATAGTTGAACCATGAAACGACACCGGCCTGTTCACAAAACTTGAACCATGATCTAACCAAATGGTGGACAACGAGAATACGCTCTTTTGTGTTCAGGACATGTTTCATAAATGGATGGTTATAATGACGAAGTTCCATGTTTATATCTGTCTTTACGAATGGAACGTTGTAGAAAAAATTACCGGATTTCTTAGCACCTTGTTCTTTGGAATACTTCAAGAATTCGATGTATTTGAGCTCCGATAAACTTGGATTGTCAACACTCTCAGCCTTGTCGATAAGATCCTGGATTTGTGGCTCTATAAACACCTCAGGATCTTGATCAACTTTAGCCTGTAACGTGATCTTCTTGGTGCTTATACCTTTATTCTCTGCAATCGCAAGGATCTTTTTGGTCATCTTCTCCTTCTGTGGAACAGAACCTAATAGATCACGTTGATCAGCTTCGGAAACATAGTCCTTATTCTTCCACATCTTTGTAAGACCCTCAAGACCCAATGGCGCATCTAAACGTTCTTGGAGAACTGGCCATGTGAAATATTTGAAATCCGTTTCAAAGACAAGTCTCTCCGGTAGGATCTGATAGTAGTGCATATATATAGCCGAACAGATACCAATGTCTTGCATGTGCTCAAAAGTGTGTAAATTTGGATCATATGGCTCCGGACCATTCCAAGGATCTCTTAAATCGTATAGTTTATGATCACAGGCCCTTAGAATCTCCTTATCCAAGTCTTGTGTGTCTCCATCAAATTCCCTTGCAAGGTCACCATATGAATTGATAAATGCATTTGCCGCGGATGTATCATCCCAATCCGACCAATGGAAAGGAACAGGGTGTTGATCCAAATAAGCCTGTGGGTCCTCCTGTTTCTCGTAGAGAGAGATCATCTCGTTGATGTAGACGTAAACTGCATTATCCGATGAAAAATTGTTCTTTACCCTTGATTCGCTGATAAATGGTTTGGTGTTTGAAGAAGAAGCTCTAAATTGCTTCAGGAAATTGGACGATTGAAACAGCGATTTTTGCAATTTCAAATAGAGATCTATCGTCTTTGATGATTCGATGAATTGGTTGTAGTTCGATGTGTTAAACACGAGCGATGAAAGTAAGATGTTGGAACTCAGGAATATTACCGCCAGTAGTATCAGCATCTTTGATTTGAAGATGATGTTCTCCTGTACTGGTCCCAGGGTCCTGGAGACATTTGCGCCCCGAGCAATCCAAGAGAATGGAGAAGCCACCAGTGAAATCAAGCGCTTCACACCCATTATCGTCTAAGCTTCTAATATACAAATGGAGAGAAAACAGACAGCTGTTGATGACGGGTACGTGTCTTCTGATGATCAGCTACGTGTATGTGATCAATAAGAAAGAGAGGAGTTGTGTTTTCTTTTGTACAATTTCAAAGAAAACTTTTGGCGTGGTTAGGTGGACTTTTTTTTTTTGATTTTCTTATAGGCAGTTGAAACTTGGACATTTGATAACAGGCTGCTGTAAATTATCTATGTCTTTTGACTTTTCTTTGCTTTTTTGACTTTAATTGGGTGTGCATTTTTGTCCGCGATTTTTTTCCAGTTCTAACCTGCGTATAACTGATTCTCAGCCTCACGTAATATATTGTCAATTTCTCTTCCCGATTCCATGACATCGCATCCCCATCTGCATATGTCCTGCCTTGAATAGCATGAATACCTGAAGCAAGACGCGCCGGAGACAGCTAGAAGCAGAATATGCATAGTTTTAATTTACCCTGTGATTAAATATTTGTACTGCTATTAACTGTTAGCTTGTGTTGTTTTACCCTTGGTTTTCAACCATGGGTAAACTGTACCATTGGCTGAAGCTGCCATAACAAGCATCCTAGTCACCCATTACCAATAGCTTAAAGCATCTTGTTCTCCATCAAGCCATGTCCAGAGATTGTTATTACTGTCAAAGAAGGAATCAGTGATTTCAAATGAATCATTCATGAAATTCTTGCAGATCAACGGGACGAATCTTCAGTCTAGTTCAGATCACTGCTACCCGCGAAGTCCAGTATCTGTTCATGCAGACGCTGCAACACCTCTCAATGTCTTACTAATTATTTATTGTGAAACTAATATATTATAAGCTGTACGTCCAGACGCGCAAACGCTGCATTAGATCCATGAACTCTAATATGCCTGGACGTTTTTCCGTGTTGAAGATGGGTACGCGGCAGGTAATTGTATTTATATAAGTGATTGATAGTGATCGTCTGTGTGGGATGGAAGTATAGCATCAGTGTATAAGGAAAGGTTTGCTGGGTACGTCGTAACGTCTATTATATTAGTTAATGAAACTCAAGAAATGTACTGTCAATTATTGAGTTCAGGCTGCTGTAGTTATCTTCAATCTTGTTTTAAACTTGTTTCAATATATGACGGTCAATTTATAATCAAAAATCAACCATTCTGTACTGATGACAGCTAGTACAGCTCATCTGACTGCTATCTTATACACTATCTGTAATATCAGACCTCACATAAGTGTCAGTTAATATTGATGTATGTGATATCTACTACAGTATCAGATAGCTCACTTTAGATATTACTGTGTAACTCTACGCCCATTATTTACCCTGTATTGTAGTACATGCAACAGTTGAGTCTACTTGACTCTGATTTATATACTAAGCGAGAGCCCAGACGTTATTCATTAAATAATCCGTGTCTCTATCTTTTCAAAGTTGTTCAAGCTGAGCCGCTTGGGTAAACTTGACTCATTCAGGTCGAACCATTATCAATCACTCATTCATAAGCTTAGAGAAGCAGTTGTACGTCTTGAAATTATTAAAGCGATCAGCTATAATCATGAGTAGGGTAACTGCTAATCAAAAAAAAATTGGTCTGTACGTTCCCGTTACCGTTGCTGCAACAACCACTAAAGGTTCTGGTAGCGGCCACTCGGCCAATTGAAGCGCCGTATTTAGCAATTGTAATATTTGGCAAGTTTTTCTGTGTTAACTTCGCGCTGATGGGTCGAAAAGCTCAGCAAAAAAATGTGTAGGGGAAAACTTCAAAACGAGAATTGAACTAAGAGGCCTGTAACTTACTGTCAACACTAGCTCGACACCTCGCCCCGTCAACTACACAATGGTCCAATACATCACCAAGCCACTCCTCAAGACCGTTCCATACTTCGGTAAGATCAACCAGGTCAACTTCACCAAGTACGCTCCCAACCTCGCCATCTGGGGTTCAAGTGCCATGCTTATCATCTTCACCTACACTGAGGGTATTCCAATCATGCAAACCACTTTGTTCCAAAAGATCCCACTTCTCGGTCAACACTGGATCAGCAACCCAGACCCACAAGATTTACCAAACTAAGGAGTGAAATTGTGCTTTATTTACGGAGCCTCAACTTCAATTTCAATTTCAATTTCAATATCTCAAGTTTCTCAAATATTGTCACCATAGTCACATATCATCGTTTTCATCATCATTTATACAAACATGGACATATCGATCCATGGTTTAAGTTATACTACTGCTTATTTTAAGTTTGTTTTTTTTTGCATTGAATCTTTAGTCCATCAGTCGTTTACTGTTTATAGATCCTATCATGATAGGAGATGGATAGCATAGATACACTCAATGTATATATATATATTTTATATATTCTGTTACAGAGAATAGCGTAGGCTTAAGACGTTGTAGCTAATTACAAGTTTCAATCTCGGTATATCTATGTGTATATATATACCAAAATAAATATATCTGAATACGTAAATGACTTGTTCAATTGTACATGGTTCATTCAATTTCACCTGTGTCGACTATCTTGAGTCGATGGTTTCATGAAGCCTGGTTTGCACCGATGTCTTTCGGCGTTTCATCCTCTTTAGCCTCTTTCTCTTTAGTCTCTTTCTCTTTAGTCTCTTTCTCTTTAGCCTCTTTAGCCTCTTTCTCTTCCTTCTCCTTCTTCTCTTTCTCTTCTTTCATCTTCTTCTCTTGTTCTTCTCTTTACTTTGCCTCCTTTACCAACTTCTCCTTTTCTTCTTTCTCCTTCTTCTCCTTCTCCTCTTTCTCTTTCTTCTCCTTCTCTTCCTTTTCCTTCTTTGCCTTTGCCTTCTTCGCTCTCTCTTCCTTGGCTCTAGCCTGTTCAACCTTCAAAAGCTCCTGTCTCTCATTATCCTTCTTCAACTCGGCATCGTATTTATCCAATGGCACAAGGTTTTGACGAAGCCATAACTTACCGAGATACGTATTTATATGCTCTGTAACGTTATCGTATTGGATAAAGAACCCACGGTTCTCTGGATCACTAGAACCACCAAGAATATCGTAAGCACACCATAGATATCCTTTACAGATAGCAGTCATTTGCCAACCTTTCTCTGGTTCATCGATATCATTTTTAATCGTACGTGCACCATCTGGAGGAATTAAAACTGCATTGATCTTAACAGGTTCTTTAAAGAATGCATCAAGTTCAAATTCATCTTCAAATACCTTATTGATTCTACTTTGATCCATATCTCCATGGGCAGTACCATCAACTTTACAATATCTCATACCAGAATTGACCCATAACAGAGTATGATCATCATCACCACTCAAATGTCCCGGATGTGTAGAACAAAGTTCATGTGAGATTGAATTTTGAGGTCTTTGATCATCCGGTGTTAATTCTCCGGCACTCACAACGTTATGCTTGTTAAATTCATAGTTTTCATTACCAGAAAGGGATTGTCCTAACCAGAATAACTCTTTATCACCATAGATTCTTGAAGTTATAGCAGTCCAGAAATTCACTTGGATCGAAGTAAGGATACCGATGAAATGTGTTGATCTCTTCATACCTACAACACCAGCTTCCATAAGATGTAAGTTTTGAGTATCGAGATATCTGTTTAGCAAAGTTGCATTTGTCACTTGAGGAATATCAAACATTGCATCATCAATTGCAGTAGGCATCAAATTCTTGATGAAATCGGTGTCATGTTTGGCAACTTTTTCATCTGTAAATCTATCTTTAAAGAACAGAGTACCTGTTCTTTCAAATGGACCCATTTTGAAAAAATGGTTTGGATTAACCAATGGAACAGAATCTGTATCCATCAATAATACATCGTCAAATGAATTGAACAAGAATGCAATCAATTTATTTGCAAATCCATTAAAGTTCTGTTGATATTCAGAATTGATACATTTTTTGGCATTTACAAACCAAACTTCTTGTTTTGGGAATGTCATTGGAACTTCACCACGAACGTTATCAAAAACGTGTAATGGAACATCGATTGTATCTGATCTAGCCACTTCGATAATCTTCTTTTGAACATCAAGACTCAAATCACCCTTATGAACAAATTGAATTGGTAATTTGTTGTTCAATGCTCTAAGTACTCTTAAGAAGCCATAGATATCATATCTATATTTATCAGCAACTGATAATACGATACCTTGTCCATTGAGCATCGATCTCCATTGATTCATAAAACATGCCTCTTTAGAGTCTCTCTTATCTAATCTGGATTTATCCGTTACAGCTGTATCTTCCCTGAAATCGTCATCATCTGTTGATAAGGGATCAACGTATTTGGACATCAATGGCATACCACCCGTGATAATTTTACCATCCCATCTTTTAAAAGTTGGGAATTGACCAGAGAGCCATGGAAACAAACGTTGTTCTATATCACGACAGATATTGGTATTACCATCGACAACTTCACTCTTTGCAGACCCACCAAAGAGAGAATCCATGATGGATCTACCATCGTCATCGGTCAGATAGCATTGGCCATAGACTCTGAGATGTGTAACACCATCGATCATATTTTGTTCCGTGGCTGCTGATAAGGCTTGTACTTTTTTAAATTCATCCTCGAATCCTTGTCTATCACGTTCAGAAGGTTCTTTACCATCGTGTTGTTCCTTCCATTTGTTCACCTGATCCCTGATGAAATCGTCGTGTTTGAAGTTCTTCTTGTAGTCCTTGTTTGTGTCTGATTCCGGGTCAACCACTTCCCAGTCCTCGTTGGCCCTGTAGAGCTCATCAAAGTAGGCTACACATTTCTTATCCTTTGGCAACTGTGGGAAATCTTCACCATATTTCTGTAACAATGATCTGTAATGGCTCGATGTGCTCATCACCTTATCCAGGACGATGATGTTTGTCGAAGGTCTCTTTGTCGGTCTTGGTTGGTAATGTTTTGGTATCGACGTTGGGCTTGCCACGAGCAAAACCTGGTATATCACCACGATGAGACCCACAACCACCAAGAGCGACTTGAAGTGCTGCTTTGGCAGCTTGAAGGGCAAGTTGAAGGCCAGCTGCCGCGCCGTGTGCACTGCACGGGTGTAGTTGATCCTGAAGGCCATTTGCTGGAGCAGGGTGTGTTCCTGTGGATGTGGCGTGTGTTCTGCTGGAGACGGCTCACCGGTGGGTTGTTCGATAGTGCGATGGAGTTGATGATGGATTAAAGCTGATAATAAAAATACTGTGATTTCGTATTTAATCTGGCCCAAACGCCTAGGATAATATTAGCGTCAGTGCGTCTGCGAAAATCCATCCTAGTGTTGCCAAAAGGGCCAAAGAATTATACGCATATATAACGAGTATAACCGAAAAAATGTCGAAAGCTAACAAATAAACGGAAAAATAAGAACCGGAAAATAAAGCAAATCGTGAACGGGCCTGCTCCTGGGGTGAAATTCACGACGATATTGTCCCACCAAGCTACTACCACAGCAAATGATCATCAGCAGCAATTTATAGCAGCTTAAGCTTCTCATGCGCGCCAATTACTGCTGCTGGGAATCCAGCGATATGCCAGGGGCGCGCGAGCTCAAGCTGAACAGATCAAAACGGCGTCGAGGCGGCTTCCTACGCAAGGCGGGAAGGAAAAAAAAAAGGCGCGCTCTGAAATGTTCTTTTTTTTGTTTCTGTGTTTATGTTTTCCGACTAATTATGATTTATACGCGTTGGTATAACTGGTGCTGGTGCTGCTGCTGCTGCTGCTGGATTGATATAGCACACGGGCCAGGAACACTAGTGACGGCTTCGATGATGCTGTCATGATCATACATGTTTATACTAGATGCTGTATGGAAAACACCTTTAACTGTCGTACAGCTGTTCATTAATACGCAGCAGTTATATTAATGGAGGACAACCCGTTAAATTATGTGCTGTGATTGTAATTGAATGTTGCAGATACGCCCACCATCTGAACAGGGGTAATATAACGCTATATAAACCACCTTACCTAGAGGCTAGGTATTATAAGTATTAAGTATATCATGATTCATCGTTATGCATAATCTCCGTTAGCTGGGACGTATATATTGAATTGCCAATGGACCTGCACTCTGTGAAATGTCCCTGGTCCGATATACATTCAGCTGGATGATCTGTAATACGTGGCGGCCTATTGTAATATAACTAGCTAGGATAATAATTGGGATAAGAATACGTGTACGATAACACCTCATTTTGGCCAGCAATTGATGAAAACATGGCTATTACAATTGACTATCAGATTTATAAACTAGTCCATGGATAATGGCTATAATGAGCTCTCTTAGTAAGTCTTAATAAATTACATAGAACTAATTATAATATACGTAGCAGCTTACATAATAGTATTTATGCGTCGTATGGAGCTGCCTTCAAAATATCAACCCCATATAATGAGCCATGACGATGATTAATTTGAGATTTTTGTAATGATTATAATACAAAATATTGTTAGTAGAGTTTTAAATATTAATATATCATTGAATGGAGAATGATTCAAAGTATATCATCAGTATATCGATATCAGTAAACAAAAGAAAAACAAATTATATTTGTGTTATATTACCCTAATGTCAAAAGTTGTGAGATTTTTTTGAGGTGCCTTTTTTGAAGAATTTAAGCACGTAATTTTAAAAAATTATCATTTTATTTATATTATTTTATCAGTTATAGTTAATCGAGCTATAATATCTTATGTTAATAGCCTATAGGTCTTAGAAATAGTATTATCACCAAGAGAGAGCTATTTTGACTTCAGCCCTATTTATAATAAGGCCTTTTACTGTTTAGAACGATAATTATATTAATTAGTTACTAGGCCCGCATGAGCTGTTAAAGAAATTTACCCCGGCGCGCGTAGTAAGATGAATATTTTAGCTGTGCGTAATATAAGTTCAATTTTAAAAGCGATTGAATCAAAGCGAGCAGCTACACTAGCTAGTTATAACTGGATCACGATACTTGGAGACTGAAGTCTTGATTACAGTGATATAAGTCGTTAAAAAAATTCACATCGAAGATAATATACTATTGTAATTGTAATTCCCAAAGTTGCACATGTAGTATGACTAATTTGGCGTCACTATAAATCGATTTGACACAAAATTTTATAATACTCAGCTATCAAATTATAATTCGACACAAATTATACAAAATGTTCAAGTCACAAAAATTTCCAGGATATACACTGTACAGTTGAACCTTCGAATATTGATCATCTATTGCACTAGCAGATCACAATTATCTTCAGTTTCCAAAGAATTTAATTACTTCATCTTGTGTGACTACAAATGACAGCTGAATGATGAATCGTGAATTAAGCCATCACATGCCGACTACTAAGATGCACTAGTGTAGTGTTACATACTGACGTTTAGACTTTGTGTCTATAGCTAATTTGTTGTTTTTGTAATTGAAAACTATTCACTAGTACAAGAACATAACCTTTTTACTCTATAAACATCATTTATTTTTTTTTAAAATTGACTCGTAAACACATAATTAAAAAATATCATTAACTTTAGACCAATAGATTAGGTTAAATATTTTGATTAATCCAAATTGACATTAGCAGTCAATTGGGCCTGTTTAACCAAATTGATTGGAGCATCCATAGTTGGTAACATCACTTCGATTAATCTAATCTTGGAATTCTCAGCGAATTCTTGATCATTACACAAATCGTTAAATTCGCCAGTAGTTGAAACTCTAACAGCATCGTAGTTCTTTGCTCCAAAAGTTGGTAGCAATGCAAGATGATCCCAACTTTGAATGTCGTTATAAGTAGCCTTTTCACCATGGATCAATCTTTCAATGGTGTAACCATCGTTATTCAAGACAAAGATGTATGGGGTCAAACCCCATCTGATCATGGTGGAGATTTCTTGAACAGTCAATTGTAAAGAACCATCACCAACGAATAAGATAACTCTCTTTGACTTGTCAATCTCAGAAGCTGCAGCAACTGCACCTAAGGCAGCACCAACGGAATAACCAATAGAACCCCATAAGACTTGTGAAATACCTGTGGTGTTGGAAGGATATCTTGTTTCAACGATACCAAAGGCAGAAGTACCTGTTTCGGTAATGACAATGTCACCTTCACGTAACCATGAGGATAACTTGGTCCAGACCCATTGTTGTGTCAATGGAGTATGTTGAGAGCTTGGTGAGTTGATCAACTTCAAAGTTGGAACTGGGACTGGAACGTAGTGTTCAACAAATGGCTTAACAGCTTCAACAAGTTTTTGCAAGACAAATTTGAATTGAACACCTGGGAAAGTGGCATTCTTAATCTTGATATAATCTGAATGCATCTCAACAATGTTGTTTGTCTTATAAGAATAAGAGAAAGAACCGGTGTTGAAATCAGAAAGAATGGCACCAATAGAAAGGACCAAATCTGATGATTCAACAGCTTCTTTAACATCTGGTTTTGAAAGAGTACCAACGTAAACACCACCGAATCTTGGGTTTTGTTCATCAACCGCACCTTTACCCATTGGAGTAACAAAGGCTGGGAATTTGGTAGTGTTGATCAAAGCTTCAGTCTCTTTGATGACATCATGACGAGAGGCACATGCATCGACAAGGATGATTGGGTTCTTTGCCTTTTGGATCATCTCACACACGGTCTCAATAACTTCAGATTCAGCAGCAGCATCATTTGGTTGCAATGATAAGTCAATTGGTGTTTCTAACAATGAAGCTGGAACCAAATCATCAACCAAGTTGGCTGGAAGTGCAACGTAAACTGGTCTTTGGTAGACGTAGGCGGTTCTGATACAACGGTCAATCTCAGCAGCAGCAGAGTTGATGTCTTTGATGAAAGCTGTGGTTTGGGAGATGTTGGAGGACATTCTGTGGAAAACGGTGAAGTCACCGTTACCCAAGGTGTGATGCAATAACAATTGCTTTGCCTGGGATGAGATTGATGGAACACCGACAATATGAAGAAGACCAACGTGTTCTGAATAAGAACCTGCAATACCGTTCAAGGCAGACAATTCACCGACACCGAATGTGGTGATGATAGCAGCGAGTCTCTTGACTCTGGAGTAACCGTCGGCGGCATAGGCAGCGTTCAACTCGTTGGCATTACCGGCCCATCTCATTCCATCAACTTCGTAGATCTTGTCCAAAAGGGACAAGTTGAAATCACCTGGAAGACCAAAGACGGTGTTAACCTCGACTTGTCTAAGTCTTTCGAAAAGATAACGACCTAATGTGATCTCGCTCATGATTTGTGATGTTATTGTTTGTTTGATTGTTTGTTTATATGTTTGTTCTTAAGTGACTTAAGAGAACCTATGATGAAGAGAAATATTACTTGACTGGCAACTGATTGGAACGAGAGAAGATGTGTCTCCTTTTATATTACGCTCAGACGCATGGGATGGCAATTCTCATGATAACCGCTCCATCTCCAATCACATGCCGTCTCACTAGGAAGTGAATAGTGCTGTAATAATATCCAAAGAGTGCAGTTGACACCATTTGATGCAAAACAGAAATAAGGTGAGAAATGCTGCCCGAACCGTTGCATAACCGCATAAATCTTGGGCGGCGATCGCAAGAAGGAACGAACACTCAGCCATAGTTAAGAGAGGTTTAACTATGGGTGCTGGCGAGCATGAGACTCAGCTGAGACGGCGCGAGTTATGCATGAAAAATGGACTCTTTTGCACGTATATATGAGCTGTACAACGGGCGTTAAAATGGGCCCAACTAATAATAAGCTGATATTATAATACTCAAGAGGTGTATCAGTTGGTGGTACTCTAGTGAAATGATTAGACATATAGCAGTTGCTGCTATAAGTGTCTGTGACTGCATAAAGAATTATAGTACATGCCTATACGGTTGAAGAGTAAAGTAAATATATTATGCTGACGATTCACTAGTTAATCCCGCCACCGGGAAATCGACGTCGTAGCAGTGTAGCACGATATTATGCATTGGCAGCTCACTAATAGCTAGCTGCAGTATTATCGACGCTGTATATAGCCTAAAAATGCCAATCTGGAAAGAAGCTCGGTGTCCTTCGGTTTTTTTTTTGACATGTGTCTTGTCTCTTGCTTTGTTATCTCTTTCCAACAGTCAGTCGATAGGCGACGTACTACGTCTACGGTATTAATTGTATAAGTGCAACAGATCTTGAACTCATGAGTAACGCTAGATCTAGAAGCCAGCAAGTTGTACTAGTGAGTCATAGTGTTAGACTTTGGCTTGGAATTTTATGTAGGGTGTACAGTGTAGCTAATTAGACGTATCTGCCCAACGAGAATCGTCGATTCAGGTGTAAACTAGTATATTAAGCACTTATAATTATTAACGTCGACTTAGGAGAAGGGTGAATTAAAGCTCCTGGCTGAAATTCCTTGACGTGAAGATGCTAAAATAAAACCAGTGAACATCATATGATTACGCCCACTTCCTCTGGTAAGGCTAATTATAATAATTACAATTAGAGTTATAAACGGGTCCACTAGAAGCTTTGGACCCCCTAGCTGCTGTGAAAGCGTTGTGGTCAGACGTTGTGTACGGCTAGCTTCTGCTTAACTACTTTTTACATTTTCAGCTGAATATGAAGCTAAAACTTCTAGCTGAATATAGCTGATGGACGTTAATAGTTATTCATTAGCGTACGGCTTGAGGAATAATATGAATATTCATAAAGCGGTTATTCTTCAGGCTGCTATCCAATCAACAATTATATTTGATCATGTAGAGCAGCTAGTGTTAATAAGTATAGGGTAGAATTTATCGTACGGGTGACACGATTATGCACGGAAGTGCAGTAGTTAACAGATTCAATTGTTAACAGTAGACGTTTTTATAATTATACTAGAAGGCGTGGGAGTTTCTGAGAACTTCGTGGGGGCTTTTCTACTAGTACACTAGTTAAGCGATGCCAAAATATAAGACGCTCATGAGAAGATTCAGCACTACAGCTACTCAATGTATGCCATATAGCAGTTAACTCAAGGCTAGCTGTCATACAGTCAATGTTAGAGCTCTGAGAAGGGGCTGAGATCTTCACTTAGTTCTCATCCTTGATGATATAGTTGGTGCCCACGGGGGGCAACCGCAAGCCTTCACTGCAACGGTTTCTCTATTCTTTCTGTGATGTACGGGTGTAAAATAATAGGCCACGGGCACATAACACAAAATATCTGTCTGGCGCAGTGGCAAAAGAAGTGCTATGAAATTTTTATCTATCTGCCAAAAAAAAAAAGAATCCAAGATATCCGTGTGGTAGAATCAATGTTAGTAGTAAAGGGGATCACTTATAGCTTACAGCGCAAGAAAAACAAACAATGCGGAAAGGCAGGAGAGAGCTAGGAAAGCTGCCAAATAAAATCATAATTACCACACACAACTGTATAACAACACTCTAATTATTACTGAGATTATAAGAGTAATTAACCGAAATAGAAACAAACAGACACATACACACACAAAGAGCGGCTAATTGTACAACTCATAGCACCGTACTTGATTCACCAGCGAAGAACGAGACTTAATTATCCAGACACCTCATTAACAAGAGCTTTACTTGTAACGACATTAACGTCATCTGCATTTTTCTAACCTCATTGTCATATTACGCTGCAAAGAAAGCCCTCACATCATAATTATCCCCCATACAATTACCCAAAAAATTAAGAGCTTTATAAAGAGATTATAATTCTTTATCAACTCATCAGCACCCCTGGAGCTTATAACAATCAATTAATAAACCAGTGACATAGACCATTGCTCTCTATAGACTTACACAGACACAAACACACACTATGAGCCAAGGCGCCCAAGACGTGGATTCGTTATCCCTGGAAGACCCGCTCCCACCATCTGAGCTGCGAAAGAAGCAATGTATCCAATCCACAGCGCCAACGGATTTCAGCTTCATCAGCGACCAGATCCTCCCACATATTGACGAAGAAGAAGTCCAGGACATTGGATCGTTCACATGGCAGATCAACAAGTTCAGCTCCTTCACCGATGACAAAATCCGTAGTCCCGTCTTTACCATTGGAGATTGGGATTTTGACATTCTTCTATTCCCAAAGGGTAACACAAACAACAACATTGCCCTGTACTTGGAACCGGTGCCAAAGAAGAAACTCGATGAAACAACTGGTGAAATGGTACTCGAAACACCAAAGTGGTATGTCTGTGCTCAATTCACTTTGATCCTCTCCAATCCGATGGAACCTAAGAATTGCATTGCAAGTACATCCCAACAGAGATTTAGCGCCATGACCACAGATTGGGGGTTCTCCAACTTCACAGACATCAGAGCGCTACACTCTGCAAGAAGGGACTATAGCAGTCCACTTCTGTATGACGATAAGGTGAACCTCACTGCATTTGTCAAGATCTTGAAAGATACAACAGGTGTCCTATGGCACAATTTCATGGATTACGATTCCAAGAAGGAAACTGGATATGTCGGTTTCAAGAATCAAGGTGCAACTTGTTATTTGAACTCATTGCTTCAATCCTATTTCTTCACAAAGAGTTTCAGAAAAGCTGTTTATCAGATCCCAACCGAAGGTGAATCTCCAAACGACAGTGTTCCTTTGGCTTTGCAAAGAACTCTATATCAACTACAACGCTCTGATGAGGCATTGGATACCATGGAGTTGACAAAATCATTCGGATGGGACACTGGTGATGCATTCACACAGCATGATGTCCAAGAATTGAACAGAATCTTGATGGATAGATTAGAAACAAGAATGAAAGGTACACCTGTTGAGAATGTCTTGAACAAGACCTTTGTCGGTAAGATGAAGAGTTATATCAAATGTATCAACGTTGACTACGAATCCTCACGAGTTGAAGATTTCTGGGATATTCAACTAAACGTTAAAAACTTGAAGAATTTGGCAGAATCTTTCCAAAACTATATAGAAGTTGAAGTCATGGATGGGGAGAATCAATACGCTGCTCAAGATTTTGGATTACAAGATGCAAAGAAAGGTGTCATCTTTACAGAATTCCCAACAGTGCTTCATCTACAGCTCAAACGTTTTGAATATGACTTTGATTACGATTCTCTTGTCAAGATCAATGACCGCCATGAGTTCCCAGAGTCGATCGACTTGAGCCCATACCTTGAACATTCAGATGGTGAATGCATGTACGACTTACACGGTGTTCTTGTTCATTCAGGTGATATATCAACAGGACATTATTATGCTATGCTCAAACCTGATAAGAGTGATACATGGTACAGATTTGATGATGATAGAGTTTGGAGAGTCTCAAAAAAGGAAGTCTTGGATGCAAACTATGGTGTTGATCCACTAGATCAAAATACACTGTCCAAGATGACTAAACTACAGGTTCAAAACTATCAAATTCGTCGTCATACGAGTGCATACATGTTGGTCTATATCAAGAGATCAGAACTTGATAATATCTTGGAAGAAGTTACAGACGATGACGTGCCTAAATATATCTCTGAGAAAGTTAATAAAGAACTGGAAGAACTTGCAGTGAAACGTAAAGAACAAGAAGAACTTCATTTGTACATGAACATAAACTTGTTTACAAATGAGTTGTTTACAAAATATCAAGGATTTGATCTTGGTGCCAATAAGAGATTTGCACAACCTGACTTATACACAGAAGATGACTTCCCATATTCAATGAAGGTTTTGAGAACTACCAAATTCACTGATATCTATCCTGAAATTAAGGAAAAATTGGGAATCGATCCTGAAAGTGTAAACTTTTGGGCAATGTCCTTTAGACGTAATCAGACATTGAGACCTACAGTTCCACTCACGGTGGAATCATTCACAGTACAAGAACTCTTTGAAAACAATTTCACTAAAAAACATGGTATGATGAACATTTGGATAGAACAACCTGAGTTGGAACTTTTCCAAAATGTTCCTGAGTCATTAAGAATAAACGAAAAGGAAATTGACGATGAAGATGATGAAAACCTGATTAAATCAACGAAACTTTTGGTCTTCATCAAAAGATTTGACGTTGAGAAGCAGACGCTACTAGGTGTCACTCATATGATTGTCAACGAGGAACTAACCTTGGACTCTGTTATTCCAGCAATAAAACACTATTTGAAGGTACCAGTGGAATCTGGAGTTAAGATTGTTGAAGAGTTGAACCAAGGATCAATCGAGGAAATCTCAACCAAATCGACCTTTTATAAATCTGAGCTAGGTACTGGTGATATCATTTGTGTTCAAACGGTCAACGATGAAGTCAACAAGCACAAGACTCATGAATTCCCTATTTACGAATCATCGGAGCAATTCTATTCCTATTTGGCCTACAGAATACATGTTAGAGTCCAACTTAAATCAGATCCAACAGATGATGACTATGCCGTTGTTGATGAAGATTTAGGATCTGAAGTTTCAGATATGTGGATTTCAAAATTGGCACCTTATGATGAATTGGCCACACGGATCGGTAAGACAATCAATAGAGATCCTAAATTCTTGAGAATATTTGCAAACTACAACGGTCATAGAATCCCACTGACTTCAAGAATGTGTGTTGGTCATGTTGTTCCAAAGGACATTACGCCTGATATCATTCCTCTTTTTGAATATGAGATGTTGAACATTGCTTTCAAACAATTGGAGAATATGACTTTTATCAAGGTTCACTGGTTGAGCAAAGGTTATTGTCATTATAGTGACTATGAATTTTCTGTTGAAAAAGGTGCAACTGTGAACGATTTAATTGACAAGATGCCATCCAAGATTGGATTCCCCGAAGAACAAAAGTCATCTGTTCTTCTTTGGACAAACATCAATTACAAATTCAACCAAGTTCTCTTCCCATCGATGGACCTGCTTTTACAAGATGACGGAACACAGCTATTTGGTGCTATATTACCCGAGGAGAAGAAGATACTGGAGGAAAGATACATGCTGGACGATGGCGAGGAATTACCTGAAGATGACGGTACGAATCCACGACTTGTTGCAGTTCTACAGTTCTACAAGGTGCCATCGAATCTGCACGGTATATCTTTTATATTTGAGCTTTTACCTGGTGAAGTTCTCCCACAGACAAGAGAACGTCTCCAAAAGAAGATGGGATTGGGACTCAAAGAATTCTCTAAGGCACAATTATGTGTTTGGGATATGGTGAAGAAGATGCCACTGTACCTCCAAGGTGACGATTTAGTCCTCTATGATGAAGTTTCTGACGATGAATTTCTCTGTCTTGATCTTCCGGATCGTACAAGCCGTATGGGTGTTCATCAAGGAGGTGGTATCTCCATAAGATGAGCTAGAATGGTGAGTACATTGACTCATGAGAGAGAGAGAAAGAATAAATATAAATAATGTGTATGTGTTCTATGACTTGACCGACAAAAGAAAAAGAATACTCTTTACTTTGAATTCTGTGTAGCTTCCCATTGTTCTCTTCTCAGCTGTGTGCTACTCAGCTTATTTGCGAAACCGTCATCCTCTTCACCTCCAATGACGTTGATCACATGCACGGTGAGCTCGTTAAAGCCACGTTCCAACCTTGTCTTGTTGATGAACTCAGCTCCCTTTATCGTCTCTCTGCTTACGATCAAAGCATCTATCTCAGGTATCGTACCAGTAGGTCCACAGATGTCACGGATTGGACTTGGCTCAATCTTGAGATTTGGCTTTACACGGCTGAGAAACCTTTTGACAGAATGTGCTCTGAAGTCGTACGTCTGGAGGAATTCAGGATATTTTTTGTTCTTCAAGAGCTCATGGTCCGTAATACCAACGATGAGCTTATCTCTGGTAACAAATGCACTGGCTGTTAATAGCATTTTATGTCCATCGTGGAAGTGATCAAAGGTACCTCCAACAGCAGATACAGAGTGCACAGATTCGTGTGTTTCGTCACGGTCGTCTTTGATGAGGTGTGGCTTCTGCGATGATCTCTGTACAGAGTGCACGGGAATGAGGTCCTTATCTGCATAGTCAAACTGGTTGTATAAGTCATCTGAGGGGTCCAAGACATATTCTTCCCAGAGCTGTGGCGATTCTTTGTAGTGGTTGTTGAAGAGTACCACCACGTCGGCCTGTGGTTTACCTATGCGTTGTAATATATCCGTGACTAGAGTGTACGTTGCTGCCAATATGCTGTCCAGGAGGTTCAGATGGGAAATGGTTGTAGTGATGAGCACGTCCAGCGAGCCGTCTTCAGCCAGGAGACCAGCTGCCTTTTCGATTAAAGTGTCGTAAGAGTGGATAGCACTGATGTCCTTCAGCAAGACGAGCACGGATTTGAGAGCCATTGTGGGCGTTGGTTGGTGGGTTGTTCAATATGTCCGCTTGTCACCTCTCAGCTGTGGATGAGCTGTATATTTCTGTAAAACAATGGAAAGTTTCTAAAAGGCTGGATCAACAGCCTAGCGCGTACTCTAGCCAAAAATTGAAAAACCCACAACACAAGCTGCACAGAAGAAACCTTTTTACCCAGCAGCTTGTTTAGTCAAGTTGCATGGCCCACGTTAGCACACAGACCGAGAATGGCGTCTGAGCAGAAAGAGGAACCAAAGCTAGAGTATGAGAAGCTTCTTGCCCTGAAAGAGAGCGGGACTTACGTCCCACCGGCAAAGCTGAAGGCACTTCTGGAGCAGATGAGCTTGAGCAAAGGCTCGATGGAGATGCAGAAGATGCAATGGGAGACACTCAAGAAACAGATCAATGGTCTTGTTAACAAAGTGAATAAGTCAAACATCAAACCCATAGTGGTTGATCTGTTCAGGCTGAACCTTCAAAGAGGAAGAGGGCTGCTGGTTAGAACGATCATGAAAGCCCAGAGTGAAGCACTGTTGTTTACCCCAGTCCATGCTGCACTAGTCTCTGTACTGAACTCCAAGATTCCGGAAATTGGCGAGCTTCTGATATCAAGGCTGATTCTCCAGTTCAGAAAAGCATACAAGAGAAACAATAAGGCACTTTGCATGTCATCAACCACATTTCTGGCACATCTCTGCAACCATCAGGTTTGTCATGAGATTACCATTCTCGAGATCCTACATCTTCTTCTGTTGAACCCTACTGATGATTCGATCGATGTCGCCTGTAACATACTCAAGCACTGTGGACTCTTCCTATCAGAGGTCAGTGGATCAAACGTCTCAAAGGTTTTCGAAAAGCTTCGTGTCATTTTACAAGAAGGCACAGTTGAGAAGAGAACCCAGTACATAATCGAGATCCTGTTCCGTATCAGAAGGGAAGGATACAAGGACTACCCTGTGATAGAAGACGAACTGGACCTCGTAGAAGAGGAGGATATAATCACACACCAGATAAGACTGGATGACAAACTGAAAGCCAATGATAGCCTGAACGTTTTCTCCGTGGATAATCAATATGACGAGAACGAAGCTAAATATTCGGAACTTCGTCATGAGATCTTAGGGAGCGATGACGATGAAGACGGATCTGATGGCTCTGATGACTCTGAAGGTGAATATGAAGAAGACTCGAATGGCGAAGAGGATAACAATGGCTCAAAAGATAAAGAAGCTGATAAACCACAAGACGACCCTGAGGAGCCTATAGTACCAACAAGAGATATGACAAGAAAGGAATTTGTTCATCTTAGAAAACAGATATACTTGATCTTGAAGGGCTCAATGTCTGCGGATGAAGCAGTACACAAAATCATAAAGTTGAAACTAGACATTGAACAGATGCCTATCGCAGTGGCTGTCATAGTCGAGGCATGTGCCCAGGAAAAGACATATTCCAAATACTATGGTAATACAGGTGAAAAATTGTGTTCTCAATCCACATGGTGGGAGAACAGCTTCAAAGATCTATTCTACGACTACTATGAGACTTCGCATAGATTGGAACCGAATCAATTGAGAAACGTTTCTAAATTTTGGGGACATTTGCTTTCGAGCGACGCTCTCTCGTGGGAGGCCTTTGCATGTATCAGACTTACAGAACAGGACACTACGAGTGCTGGAAGAATATTTGTTAAGTTTATATTCCAAGAACTCGTTGAAGATCTTGGTATACAGGGATTAAAGGAACGTTTGGATGAGGATTGGATCCAACCTATAATTGCTGGAATGTTTCCCCTTGATGATTCTGTTAAGCTCCAATTCTCGATCAATTACTTCACAGCTATTGGTCTGGGTGTGCTGACCGACAGAATGAGAGAGAGCTTGATTCAGATAAAGAAGAAGAGAATCGAAGAAAGAACAAACAGAGGACGCAGTAGATCAAGATCAGGATCACGTTCGTCGTCATATAGTCGTACGCCATCATATTCTAGATCACGGTCAAGATCAAGCTCAGGGTCTTTCTCAAGAACTCCAGGTCCATATTCAAGGTCAGTATCAAGGTCGTCGAGTAGAGCAAGAGAAGCAGACACTTATGGATCCAGGCCAGATAGAAGACGTTCCATGTCTCCTGTCAGACAGAACAGAGAATCATCAGAAACCGATTATAGGGACAGTGCTAGGTACAGAGGAGGAAGAGGTGGGAGTGCACTGAAGGACCAGAGCGAGGAGTTCAAAAACAGCGGATTCTCTGCAAATTCTGGTAGAGGAGGACGCCGCTACTGATAAGAAAAGATGTAAGATTATGACACGAAACAGCTTACAATGTACGATATTCACAGATGATGTAGAGCCTAAGCATAAAAAAATTGGATATAAACGGGTAGTTTGTAGAAGTAAGAAAAGACAAATTCAACATCAGAAAATGTCACATTGAAGAATTGGTAGAACAAGAGCTAGAAAAAAAAAGTTGGTATAAAAAAAGATTTGGTATCATTAGAAGGACCGAGTAGGTTCTTACAACATACCCCAGTACTTCTCACAGTTTTGAGCACCATCAGCCTTCCACAAGTCATCGTAAGCGTTGAATAAGATGACAGAAGAACCACAGGTAGCCTTAATAGAGGAGATAGCAGCAGATTGAGCTTCTGGGGAGGCGACAGCCTTACCGTAGGTGTCACCTTGATGTGGCCATCCGGACTCGGTGACCAAGACAGCCTTGTTACCACCACATGCGGACCAGACTCTTTGGATTTGCAACAACAACCATTCACCAGCGTCTTGAGCCTCAGTGTTGTAGTCGAAGTAAGCGTGAGCATTGATAGCAACGTAGTCAGAGATAGCACACAAACCTGGGTTGTTGATGGTAGCAACGTGAGTGTCGACAGAAACGACTGGACCGCTGTAACCGGCAGAGGACAAAGCAGATCTACCACGGGCAACGTATGAAGCAACTTGCTCAACGTTAGCTTGACCACCATTGACCAATTCGTTACCGATGGATACGGTGTAGACATCGTCCCAAGAACCGTACTGCTCGATGGCAGAGGCTATTTGGGAGATACCAGCCTCAATTTGGTCCATGAAGAAGATACCCAAGAGCAACTTTTGGCCGTCAGCCTTAGCTTGCAAGACGTTCTCAACTTGGTTACAGTCAACACCGTACAATCTGATGATCTCGTAACCAGTCAACTTGGAAAGGTCGGACTTGACCTCGTCAAGGGACTTACAGTTACCAGAAGCGGTGTATGGAGAGTAAGTGACACCCTTACCGGAGGAGAAAGAACCAGAGCTACCTGAGGTTGGAATGGCAGCGGCAGCAGCAGAAGAAGTAGCGACAGAAGCAACGGTGGTTGGGTCAGCGGAGTGAGTGGAAGCACCGGCAACTTGGTCTTGCATCACAACGGTGGTGGAAGCCTCAGTTGGAGCAGCCAACTCGGAGTTGAGGGTTGAGAAGACAACGGTAGTGGATTCACCACCAACGACTTGTGGAACGTCAGCGGTAACGTAGACAACCTCAGTCTCGGTAACGTAAACAACACCACGCTTGTGTTGGTTGTGGACGTGGCCAGCTGGAGCAGCGGCGACGGAGCTGATCAAAGATGCGGCGACAGCAACGTTCTTGACTAAAGAGGAGAACAACATTGTATGAATTTGAAAAGAGAGTACTTGTTGTTTACTTATCAAATGACAGACGTAGCGAGAAAGAAACAGACAACAGGGGTTGAATTCAAAGACTGTGTGATGAAAGAGTGAACAGGGGTGAGACCTTAAAGAGTGTAAAGAGTTGGAGCCTTTGTGTGTATTACTCTGTGTAAAGGAAGGAACAGGAGTAAAAGTTCAGTTGCTTCTTGATAAAAGAGGTTTCAAAAGAAGTTAGAGAGAAGGGAAAAAAGGATAAGTGAAATAATAAAAAGAGTTTTGAAAAACTGTGCGATCGTACTGGGTTTCACCCTCAGCTGTAATTATTATTGCCAGAGTACGTGGGCGAATAATTGTACGTCGTCGTCGGACGTCGTCGTGGTCAAAATTTTTATTAGCTGAATTGGAGAATTAAATTTTATTATAATGCGGAATTAGAGAAATCTGGGCACCCGCGCCGGGCCGCATAATTTTATATAATAATAATAATATTAATATAGTAGGGACTAGAAAGGCGAGATCTGAGATCCAGAGATTTTCAGTCGGACTAATATTGAGACTACTAGATCAGTAATTAAATATTATTATTAACGCCAAAATTAAAAATATAATAATTTGACGTCGATCGCGCGCGGGACGTTGACGACGACGTCGCGGTCATTAATAATAATTATAAGCGTGCTTATTATAAGCAGCTGTCAAATATTTATAGATGATCGTGCGTCATTAATATTTATATGCTAGCTAGTGCTGCTGCTCATGTGCAGTAGACGTAATGAAGAGTTCGATTGATGGTGACACAAATATAGCACAATATTTAGCTGCATCATGATTATTGCTCATTGCTCAATATAATATGGTATATAGTTGAGTTCAGTTTGCCTTGACTTGCTCTGATATGAGATAATAGCGGCTTAAGTTTGGGAAGCTTCAGCTATAGCTGCATTAAAACGCCAGCTTAAATATATCCCGATCTTACATCGTGATCTTGAACCGTCCATTATAACTGCACCGTGCAAGGATCTTGGACTCTAGTCGTGATCTTATTAATTATATTAAGATCATGAAATGAGCGCTACGTCTACTTTGATCAGAATCAGCTGTACAGCTGTCAATAATATTATAACTCGTCGACAAAATATAAATTCAGGTCATGAGCACTTGATCATGTAACTGGATCACGTACATTAATGCCCTAGATCAATTAGAACATGACACCCAAAGCAGTATACTAGATACAAACAGTACTAGCCCTAGCTTAATTAATTATATTAACGTCGTCAAAGCCAAACGAAGCAGTTATACGGACAATATGAGTATTTACCTTTATATCTGTAGCTAATTTAACTTCCGGCCATATTGAGCAGCTATCATGTTAATATCTCGACAAGCAGCTGCAGCACCGACGTTTTCTAATACTTAAAGACTAGACGTTACTATATAATTGGTTACACATGATATATATTTATATTGGAATCGGGCTGAATTACTAGTCATGACGTCGATTACTTCGAGCGCTTGACGACGTCGACGTGGTGACAGCTGCTACAGCTGCAGCTAGTTATAATTGTAAGACATAATTAATATGTCGACAATATTATGATGATTAATGCACTAATTAGTACATGACTAAAATATTATATAAATTACAGGCAAAAAAGAAAATAGCTGCTAATTAATATACGGACGCGCCTGATTCTTTTTATTTCGCGATTGAATTTTTTTTTAAACAAAATTAATATTAATATTATGGGTCTGACAATTCAAAATTATGAGACCCGAAATGCTAGCTAGTCTCCTAAATATATATAAATAATAGCTATAGTGCACAAACCACATTCAGGACCGATAATTTGGCCAAAAATACTTACCCGCGAAAGGGTTCGCTTGGGATCTGAATTAGCAAAAACAAAAACAATAAAATTAAAATTACAAACGAGAAAAAGCTGCTCGTCGAACAAAGTAAAAAGTAAACAATCTCACATGTTATGAAGCCGGGAGGGTAACAATCCACGAACTCAATTAATAATGAAATGTTAGAGGAAATTAAAAAAAAAAAAAAGATGACACGATCAGCAGCAGCTCCGGCCGGTATAATCAGTACTGCAGCTAGTTGTAGAAATTCTGATCCATTTCTGCGCCTATGATGCATAATATTACCAATTACAGGTTATATATATATATATATATCGCCCATAATTATAACTGATCATGATTATATTAACCAATATATTATATATATAATAACACCATGGCTTCATGCGGCGCCCAAGTGACTCCTTTAATATTGCGCATACTCTTGAAGTATCTAGGCATTTGATTGGTTGTTGTTCCGTGGAATTTTTCTTGGGCCTGCGGCGGCCAGCTAGCGTTTTCTACGACAATTTCTCGCAGCTATTATATTAACTATAAAAATTAGTGGCTGCTGCAGCATTAAAAAAAAAAAACAACACTAAACACCTACTTTCGCGGT